>NDXB01000365.1:70081-109271 GCA_002631895.1 Agapornis roseicollis
GGGGGGTGTTGGGGGGTTGTTTGGGAGAAGCAGGGCTGTGTTTTTTTTGTTGGGTTTTTGGTTTAGGGTTTTCTGGGGGTGGGTTGTTTGGTTGGGTTTTTTCTCCTGTGGAGATAGTTGGTTGGTTGATTGGTTGGTTGGTTGTTTTTAACTGATTACACTTAGGGACATATCTATGTCCTGATGCTTGCGGCTTGGTAGCACTCACAATTTCAACCTGATTTCTGAAAATGCTGATCTTATTGCTGGCATAAATTGAAATGAGACATGCACTCATTCACCAGCAGTGAACAAATAATTCATAACCATGGAACTGAAATCTGTACAAGGAGTTTGTTATCTTCAACACCCCCACATCACCTCCTTTGCAGACAAGGCCATCACAAGTGAACTGGATCACCCTAAAGATCAGCCAGCATTCATGCAGTGAATAGCATGAAGGGCAATTGAAGTGAGTCAATATTGATTTATTGACATAACAAAACTACAGAAACGTTTATGTTAGGAGTAACATAGAGACACACTTACACTACACACATTTATACAAGTGAACACTTTCAAATGACACTTAAACAAACGTCTTTCAGATGGAAACAACAATTATTTTCTACTAAGAGTGAGATTCAGACCCAGTGACCAAAAGATAAAAGACCTTTACCGCAGAAGTGCCCCAAGCATGAATTTGTTCCCCAGAAAAAGCAGTCTGTCAGCAGGAAGGTGCTGACAACTTTGGAGTCAGTCCCAGTAAGTAAACTCTCTTTCTGAGTGAGAAAGGGAAATCCCCAATACCTTCCACAGTCCAACACTGCATATCGATTGAATAAAAAAGAAAAAAATAACTTCCAAATTCAGTCTGTGTACATTTTAGAGCCAAAACCAAACATAAATGCATGAGTTAGCTATGATCCTAGATTAATATTAAACAATTTTAATACAAGCCATTTCTCCCACCATTTCCAGCCAGCAATTTCTTCCCTTAGTTATTTGATTCATAGCTCTAAACTTTTACTTGAATTACATAAATAGCTGGTAAAAGAATTATCAACCTCATGGATCAGCTTTTAAATAGGAACATGACACTGCTTGTGAGAAGCCGTGAACTTCTCAATATCGGATTCCTAGGATCTATTTCTGACCCTCAGAGGTGAAGAGTGTGGTCTACTGGCTAGTGATAATATAGAAAGTGCAACAAATTTGGCATATTTATCCCACAGGCACTGCTGTAATCTGAATGAAACTTTGTTCTTAGGCTTCTCCATTTTACTATGTTTATAAACTAAGAACTAATGTTAAGAGTAAGAAAATCTGTTCTACAGTAACAGTTACACAATACATGAAGGTTCTGAAATTTCTTCATGAAATAGAATAAAGCCAAGCATCATTTCCTGACCAGAGGCCCAGTGCATCTCTTCTCAGAGCACCTCTCATAATCAGGCACTGCTGGTGTCAGATACAACAGTTCCCCACAAAAGATACAGCACTGGTGGATCGGTGTGTAGTTAGTACATTTCTGTTCCAAATTTAGAATTTTGTAACAGTAAAGCACCTTGTTCTATTTATGAACATTACAATAGTGCAATCTATTATAAGTCTCACATAGCATTAAGCTGAAAGATAACACATGTGAAACCTGTTACCTGAATTGTGTCGGGCAATATACGCAAGTGCCCAAGATGCAGCTTCTTTGACTCCAGGGTCAAAATCTTCCAAGCAAATCACAAGCATTTCCAATGCTCCACACTGAACCACTGACTGAGCTAGCTGTGGAGAATGTTTACCAACTGCTCTTAGCACAAAGGCAGCTGCTTTCTTGTAGAAACGCTATACAAATCAGAAAAAAAAAGAAAAAATAAAAGCTCTCACTATGTAGTTCAAAGCATAATACAGTACAGGCATGCATAAATTAGACTTTTTTAGTAATAGCAGTATCATATACAGATCCAAATCAGGACCACCAGACATCACACAAACAATGAACTTACAGTCCTTCTTTGAGAGAGCTCATGATCTAAAATCTGCAGTAAGTGCATAAACAAACAGAAAAAATGAGAGGGCTAAGAGGATATGGGGAAAAGATAATAGTCTAGATAAGTCTGTTTGTTTAAGTCAGTCGTGAATGATAAAAGCTGCAAAAACAATAGCTCTTAACATATTTAACCAGATTACATAGGTTATGCGGGGCAAGCTTCTAAAATAATTCTACCCATCTGTGACACTTGCAAGGTTTCACAATTTCTAACGTATATACCCTCACAACATCTCTATGAGAAAACTTTGTTTACCTTTACAAACAGAAAACTGAGACACAAAGGATTAGCTCTAACAAAAGGGTTTAGGAGCTGAATTCTGAAATGCCTAAATACTGCCTAAGCCCACAGCTAAGGCCCTGAAAAGCCATCCTACCAAACACCCAACATCAGATGGCCCTCGGTTTTGACCAGACTTCTGCACGTGCCCAGAAATGGCTCTCTTTCAACAGGACTAAGCACCTTGGCACCTCTGTCATAAATTCAAGCAAAATCCAAGCACTTATCTCACTTCTATCTCCCTCAGTGCTGGACCAAATATGTTTTGAGTATATAGATAACTATGCTATGTGTACTGTGCTGCACACATCATGGGGTTCCATGTAGTTTCTACTAAAAGCACAGTTAAAAGTCTTTCCTCCAAAAATCACTTTTTGGTCTTCTCCTGCAGTTATGTAACTATCACTGGGATGTGGAAACTGAAGATTAAAATCATTCCCATCTTAGTTTCAAAATCCAGAGCCCAGCTAGAAGTACCCTGGCCATAAACAACCATGCTGTGAAACAGTTCACCTACCTCATGAAGCCACTGCACAGCAATTGACTGTGACACAAGTAATCTCCTGCTATGCCTATCTGCTTGGAGTATGCTCTCCAGCCTGGCAGTTGACAGATCACCCCTGTGAACAGGCTGAATAGGGGTCTCTCTCTCTCTCTCTCTGTACCAGCTGGCTTTAATCTCATTCCAAAGTGCTCAGTTCTCCCCAGCTCTGCACAGGGAGCCTGGACACTTGACAGTGCTAGATTCCTACTGACAAGGTACCCAAAAAAGTGAATAATGCAAAACCCACATCCCTTTTGGAACAAGTCCAGAGAAACAAACAACCATGTGAGTGCTTTTGTGTTTCCTGTAAGGTGCCCAAACACCTTCAAAAGTCTAAAATCTAAAGCACTAAGGTACGGTAATAGAAGAACATCTGCAGTGGCTCCACAGGAAGTAAAATGGACCCAGGCCCACTCTCTGTCACTGAAGGAAGGTGACACAACATACCATATCAATCCACCTAAATTCTTCTCTCAAAGCACAGTGACCTCATCTACACTACTGGAGACATGCTATCCCCTAAACCACATCCAGGCTTTGTTGAGTAGTTTGATGGTTGGTGTTGGCTAAAACTTCCAGTGCTCAGACGCATATCCCAACCCTCCTTAGTTTACCAGTACTGATATAAATGCTCAATGCCAAAAATCCAGTCTTCTAAGCTAAGGTCTACAAGCAAGTACATCAAACATCATGTACAAGCAAACCATTAAACTTCATTTAGGGGAAACAGAAGTTAACAGAAATAGTAAAGATACATTAGCTAAGGATTTGACTATTTAAGGTACCGTAAGTTTTGATGAACTCAGTTGTCCTATAGTTGTTTACACCAGTCTATGCCTGCAAATATGGATATGTTATTTCTGTTAAGTAATTATGCTCCTGGCAAAGAAAAACACATCTTTGTTTTTATTATTTAAAACACATTTATTTACAAACAAACCATATTCACAGGCACAGACACTGTAAAACTGTATTTTGCTCAGTTTAATTGACAAAACATTGATCTGGGATGTAACTCCGTAACTGTTCTTCATAAAAGAATAGAATCAGTATTTATAGTGTCCTCAAAGAATCTGCTCCTTAAATGTAGATGTTGATAGACAAAGAGTGAATGTAATGAAAACAGGGGGGTTTGCCTATGGGAAGTAACAAACTGCATGCATTGCTAAACTCTGTACGAAGTGGATAATAAGTTTCCTTCACTTGCCCTCAATCACCAAGGCATAGTAGGCTTTTCATGACCTCACACTAATCTTGCTGCTGCCCCAAGTGATTCTGAATTACAGACATCTTGATGTAAGGACAGCACAGGCAGTAACATGGAAGACATAAATCAGGGTACTCAAGCTAATTTAGTGAGGTCTCTGAGTTGGAGCAGGGGGATAGTTTCCAAAACAAAACAGGAGTATAAAGAATTCTGTTCTTCTTCACTTCAATATAGAAATAAACCAACCAAAATGGTTATAAAGTTGTCTAACTAAAACTTCAACTTTCTTTCCATACTATATCAGTATCTTGACATGAAGGTTTTTCTTTAGCCTTTTTTTTAAAGATGAATTGTATAGACAATGAACTATATGCCCAGAAAAATATGCAACCAGTATTTACATTTATCTTTTCTTCAAAAGATTAAAGATGAAAACATACAGTTTTCCAAATTATATTTCAACTGAAATCCTAATTCTCCTAAATCTAATGAATCAAAACTGCAACCTAAGTATGGCTGCGGTATTAATGCACTCAGCTGTCTCTTTCCAGTTACTAGAAACCTTATTAGAAAGTATTTCTGTTAATCTAGGAACACTAGAATTTAATTAGGAACACTAGAAAGCTGGAATATATGCAAAACCTGAAGAAAAATGGCAGGAAAGGAGAGACACCAGCAGATTTATTTGCACTGCAATTGTGACTACACTTTGTGTGCTTGTTTTTGCCAAATATGAAGTTGAAAAACTTTCAGAGTATTTTCCTGTGTTGGTGGATTGAAATTTCTCATGCTACAAATTTCTGAAAGGCTATGTTTGAAGATATTAAATATTTAATCACAGAAATTCTGGGGTTTACATGTATTTTACAAGTGTATCATTGACAAATCCTAGTCAATTAGCACTACAACTTTCAAACTGTCTCATTTTTTAAGAGGGACCTTTTTATAAAGCATCACTCAACATTTTAAAAACATAAGAGTGCCATGAATGTATTTCTTATAGTACATTAAAAGGTAAGACAATATTTTAAAGTCAAGCTTATTTGAAGTCAAAGTTAGGCATGCAGCACACATTGATCTCTCAGGGTTCAAACACACATGGTGTCTGTGACTCCAGTACATGTATTGCTATATTAGGATAACAGCAGACAGCTGATACAGAAAGGCTTCCCTTCCCCTGTGCATTAGTCAAATGTATGTGTCTCTGTGTGTGTGTATGTGTGTGTGTGTATATATATAACTTAAGAAAACAATGATGCCTTACATTCTGCTCAGACAACGAACACAGGAGCTGTGGAAGAATGTCTCCCTTCACGACTGCCTCTGCCAGGGCATCGTTATAATTGGCAAGTCTCCCAAGAGCCAAAGCAGCAGTCTGTTGAATATTTGGGATGACATCCAGCAAAAGCGGTCTCAGCAAAGTCATTACACCTGAGTTATACCAAGAAGAGAAAAGTTCATTTAATAAGCAGACATTTGTCTAAACATTTGCCTTTATTCATTAAACCTATTGAATTACTTTTACAGGTAATAAGAACTTGAAGGAAATCCAGGTGTTCCACTGAAATGAAGTTGGCACTTGGATAGCACTGCTGATGCATAGCGATGTTTCTGCCCATTTTTGACAGGTACAAAAAACTTCTGAAATATAAAAAGTCACATGTAGAAATAAGCTACATTCAAACATCTATAAAATACAGAACTTAAAGTATATGCAAGAAAATAAGGTATAGTCAAACATATATAAAATGTATGTGTTGAAATATGCACAGGAAACTCCACCTGGAGGTCCTGGTGAGCTGACATTGCTCATTCAGCATGCCAGCAGAACCTCTATGTTAAATTACACCAAATTATATTTCATTTATTATAAACATCATTATTGTTGTTATTTGGGGATTTACTTGGGGACCAATATCCATAATACATTACACTCCAGCTAAAGATTTTATTATTTATGATATGCTTTCACAATTGAGTCCATAGTGTATTAGTTGAACATGAAAGAATATGAAAGTTCATTCTCTAAGGTGGTCTTACAATACATACTTGAAATTATAGGTGGGGTGAGCAGCTGTGACATGAACCATCAGTAGCTACAGGCTAAGGAAGTCCTTACATGGATAAAAACCTGGCTAAAAATAGGAAGTGAGAGGAATAAACTTTCCATTCCTGCAATAGGAGGGAGGAAGTCACTGTGCAGTTCTGCAGGCCTCTCTGCTGGGATATGTGCCATTCAGTATACATCTATGATCCAGAACAGCATGAACAGTGAGGTGAGATTTTGCTGTTGACCCAAGGTTATTCAAGGTATTATCAGTGAGCAAAACTATAAGGAGGTAGAGACTGAATGACTGGATAACAAAATGGCAAGTGAAATGGAACACATACAGGAAATACAATCCTAATGTCACAGATGCAGTGATGAACCCCGAACAGATCACTACAACCCAGAAGAAAGATCTTGATGTTAGAACAGGCAGTTTTACAGAGGTACCACCTCATTGCTCAGAAGCAGGGAAGAAACTTTACCTACAGAAGTATCCAGAGTCCTCAGGATTACTTGGGAAAGAAAAAAGGCCAAAGCATGAACCATCTCTATGCCACTGTATAAATCTATCCTATATTTAATACCCTACCCTGGCAGTAGAACAGAAAAAGGTTCAGTGAAAGGTAATAAGGATGATCACAGATGAACTGTCTGTATGTAGAAGCTTTCCCTATAGAAACTATGCCCCTTCAATAAGAATATAAATGAGATATACCCAGTTACATGAAAAACATGATTTCTAAGGTCTGGGAAGGGAAGAGTTACTTGTATTGCGATTTTAAAAAAGTGCTGTCCCTGTACCAGCATGAATTAATACTTCTGAGCTTTATACCTCAGCTAGAAAGCAATGCTCTCTGAAGATGCAGAAGTGCTACAACAAAACACCAAACACTCAGAGTCACAGTCAGAAATCTCCATCTCAATTCTTTCTACTACATTTGTTTGCTAACAAAAACAAAGGTTTCGCAGGGTAACTGTGGAAGAAAGTAACACTTCCTTTCCCAAGGCCTCACATGGTCATAAGCACTGAATAAAGTATTTTGGCACGACAGTCTCACAACAGTGGCATCACTGCCTAATGGCAAGTGGAACCCAAGTGTTGAACAGGGAGACCATGACCAGGAAAACTAAAGCAAGGAATAGTCCAAAGGGATGGAGGCTGTAACAAGTTACACCAGTAGCACACTTCTACATAGAAGGACACTGAAAAAGGTAAACTGAGCAGCAGTGTAATTCTCACAGAGAACATTTACTTTACCTTAGAAACAAATTGCTTCTAGCAAGAAGAAAATAGCCAAATAATCTATACATGGCTCCAAAAGGGTGGCAGGGGGGTAAAACTAACCATGGAGGCCATGCTGACCACTAATGAGTTTGTCCTGGGAAGGTCAATACTCCAGACAGAAGCTGCACTGCCATGAGAGGTATGACCACGCTGGATGCTCACAATTCAAAATAACACAGACCTCAGGGGGGCATGCAGTAAAAGGAGAAAAGCAAAATGAAACTGTGATTTCTAATAGCATTACAGAAACACCAAAAGTGGCTCTGTAACATGCATTAATTGAGCATGAACATGTAGAACCTATGGAAATATGTCTGTAGCGTAGCTGGCATCTGCTTGCACTTCTGTCAAAGCCACTGGGAGCTGAAAGAGGCCTCCTATGTACCAAGACAAAAGCTTGATCCTCCACTATTGTAACGATCAATGTGAATTCATTTAGCACTTTGCAGAAATCACTACTCCAGAATGTAGTCATCATACTGACATCTTCTCACAAGCCCTCACAAATAGCAGGTATGGTCTCATTAGCAGGTTACGCTTCATATCAAAAGGCACCAAGTACTTTATATGACAAATTAAAACAAATGTGAGGTGGGGCCACTCACACGTATCACCTATGGTGAGCTAGTGTCCAGCAAGTCACCTGAACCCTTTATGGGAGGGCATTTTCTTGTCCTTCCCTCTAACATCAGTTGCATGGTCAATCAACTGCTGAAATTCCTAAGGAGACCTCATGCTATTCTGACTCTATTTACACCGATGGTATTTCCGTAGAGCAGAAACAGTTAGAAGCAGTACACTTGTACTTAGTGTAGAGATAATACAAAACCAAGATTATTTAATAAATAAAAAAGGGGGTGAGGAGGTAAAAAGATAGTCTTACTGCTATAAAAAAGACTGTTAGAAGTGGTTGGGGAGAGCAATAGGAGCACTTTAGTGTGCAGTGTCCTAACCCTAGAAAAGCCAACAGGCTGATGGATGAGACATTCAACTACGATGTGGCAGATGTTTGAGTTCTGGTGATGGTCTCAAACTGCAGTGACATTTAAACAGACTAGAATCACTTTACCCGGGAGGAACCCATGAGCTAGATCCAGACCTCATGACAAGTTTCTGGCCTGCATGACATACCTAGACACCGCAAAAATGTAAAACCACAGTTAAGAAAGCTTACACACACATATGTTTTGAGTTGTCCTAAATACAAGATTTATATAATATGCATTTTCAAGATTAGCTGATACAGATTTCAGTTTTAGAATAAGCTGAAAAGCCTTGAGCCTGAAAATGCTTCTAAGCAGCAAGCCTCCCCATGACGAATACCACTCATTTCATGGTAATATAAACCATGTAGAGCTTGGTGATGACATTTAAGAGTCAACACGAAACATTCTATTGCTAATTATTTTAGCTGATGAAACTGAAAGTGAGGGAGGAGATGAAAAGTGAAATGGTAGTTACTGTTTGGAGAAAAGACAAGATACTAAAAACAGGGTCCAAAAGGAAAAAAAACCTAACCAGTAAATGGATGGAAAAGGTTTAGAAATAATAGAAATTGTGCAGATCCTTAAGGAGACTATGTTTTCCCAACATGATGCCTGAATGTGCGAAAGGACAGTGAATAAATAGGGATCATGACAACAAAACAAAAAAAAAAAAACAAAACCAAAACTCAATTTCTGTTACTATACAAGCCTTATACTGACATCAAATTAACTGAGAATTGAGAGATGTGTATAGGCCCAGATTATGCTTGTGTATTGAATATAACTAAAAGCTTCTACCTTTGCTTCCCACCTTCCCTAAAGCCAGTTTCTTTCCCTGCATCGAGATGCTATCCATTATCTGACTGCTCTGCAAGACCAGCTGCCTGAGTTTTCATCAGTATCATGATTTTTAGATCTTCAGCAAACCAAGTATTTATTTCTTTACAGCACTTAGAAAAAATAATTAATTCTGAGAGTGTGCAAACAGCTACCCGAGAGACTATATGGTCTCCACTGAAACACCTATAGGAAAAACAAGATGTTCACTCTTCCTTCTATGACTTTTGAAGATAGTGCTGGAAAGGACAGACAATCCTGACATAGGAGGAGGCTTTCCTGTCCTGGGCCCAACTTAGCTCTTTCTCCCAGACACAGCTGGCTTTGGTGAGCTGCTCTATTTGATCTTTTCCATTCTTTTGACTATCCTGTCTGCAGCAAAGTCTAACCCCCTTTTCCAAAGAAGTCCAAGCCTATTGGCATTTTGACTTAAATTCAAATACATTTAACATTGTCTTAGAGCAGGAAAATAGGTAAGAACCTTCCAACAACTTCTTTTTACTTCTACCATTGGCTCAAGTAAACAGGGCCATACAGAGCAGGGAGTAGCAGTGTCTCGCTGCCGAAACCTTTAGGAGAACTCTTTGGCCTTCATCTAAGTAAGTCTGTTGCGACAGAAGTGAGAAACTCATTAACTAATTCAAAAGCAACAACACAGAAACTAAACTACAAAATAAGGCTCTGGACTAGATTTGTTTTGGAAGAGTTCCCACTAGCAACTCAGAGTAACAAAGAATTACTGCCGAATACCCTCTTGCATCACAGAAACTTGACTGACCTTGGGCAAGGAATGATTCCACTTTCCATCCTCAGTTTCCCACTCAGATTTATTTCAAAGAAAGACACTCTTTAGAAGCTGAATCACCCTTAACACACACTTCTGAAGTGGAGCTGCTGTGCACAGGCCTGATGCGCTTCTTTTTAGCAAGCAAGTGCTGGCTGCTGCCTATCTGGAAAAAAATCCACTCAAGGCAGTGAGAGGTTCCAACTTTTTTCATTCCAAGTTCCAGTAGCCAAACAAAGAGTCACTATTCTGCAGATAGCAATCTTCATTGGTCATTTTGATTTCTTGCAGAAAGCCACCTGGAAGTCACACAGAATCACTCTATCCTCCTCCTGTCACTCTTGCCAAACCCTTGTCAAACGTGAATAAGTCACAAGTCAGAGAAATGTCACTCTACATTTGAAATTCTCTCCATGTCTGAACCTGAAGATGACCACTCCTATCCTATTCTCCTTCTTTAAAAGCAAGAATTATTTCTGCTTTAAAATGTAAATGTGCAAAAAAGTAATCTTACCAAATGTTGTCTCCAGACACACATCTTTAAGATGCTGTCCTTCTAATTTATGGTTTGGATCAAATACAATGTTGTCTTTTCATTTTTGTGTGCTACCTGTTACACTAAAAACAAAGGAGCATGACCAGCAGGTCGAAGAAGGTGATCCTGCCCCTCTACTCTGCTCTTGTGAGACCTCACCTGGAGTATTGTTTGCAGTTCTGGTGTCCTCAACATAAAAAGGACATGGAGCTGTTGGAACAAGCCCAGAGGAGGGCCACAAAGATGATCAGGGGACTGGAGCATCTCCCATACANAGTTCTGGTGAACATAAAAAGGACATGGAGCTGTTGGAACAAGCCCAGAGGAGGGCCACAAAGATGATCAGGGGACTGGAGCATCTCCCATACAAAGACAGGCTGAGAGAGCTGGGGCTGTTCAGCCTGGGAAAGAGAAGGCTGTGTGGAGACCTCTTAGCAGCCTGCCAGTATTTGAAGGGGGCCTACAGGGATGCTGAGGAAGGGACTCTTCATTAGGGACTGTAGTGACAGAACAAGGGGTAACGGGTTCAAACCTAAACAGGGGAGGTTTAGATTGGATATAAGGAAGAAATTCTTTCCTGTTAGGGTGGTGAGGCACTGGAATGGGTTGCCCAGGGAGGTTGTGAGTGCTCCATCCCCGGCAGTTTTCAAGGCCAGATTGGTTGAAGCCTTGGGTGCCATGGTTTAGTGTGAGGTGTCCCTGCTTATGGCAGGGGGATTGGAACTGGATGATCTTAAGGTCCTTTCCAACCCTAACTATTCTATGATTCACCAAGCTTACCATTAGCACTCAAACATTCATCATTCACCTTGATTCTTGAGGGCTCCTGATATCAAATTCAGCTGATTTAGCAAGAAAATAAAATGGAAATTTATTTCTGCCTCACCCCAACTCCTTATTTTCACTTACCAACTCCCCTTTCCCACAAGCAGCACAGCTGTGAGGTTTAAGCTGAAGACTTAAATTTCCCAGAAGAACAGCACAAGAAAACTTTCACACTCCTTTTGACACAGCCTCTTCCTGAGATGATGCACTACATACATCTCAAGTACATGTTCTGCAAGCGTGACTCACCTCCAGAAAGGACTCCTCACTGCAACGGTTCCATGCACAACACAACTACAATCATTCAAATATCAAAGGCAACATAAACATCACTTGGTGACAGAGACTATGGTAATCAAGTATTTCATACAGCAATTACCAGATGGGGTTGGACATAATGCAGATTCAGTTTGACAGTGGGACTGGAGACTTCTGGAGAGACAGAGGTGCAGCAAGTTGTTCCTCCTTACAAGATGATCTAGCTGGTATTTTCCCAAACACTGTTTCTGCATTAAGGAAGCAGAACTAATCCTGTTCCAAGAGTACACAGTTTCTGAAAATGCCCCTCATGGGACTAGGTAGTGGCTACCACACAATCCTTCATAGACACACCAAAACCAGTGTGGTCACAAGGAGCTGCTTCTTTTTAATGGCCACTTGCTAAGGTGAGACTGAAGTTCCTAACAAATTCGGGCTTTGAAATTTTACTCAGAAATCTCTTCCAAACAGGCCAGGAGGCGGAGAAGAGGAGCAATTCTGGAGCAGTTGAGCTTTCAGCTGAGTTACAGTAAAAGCCAGCCCTCCAGCTTTTACTACTTTTACCTTTTCTTTGCCATCTCTCTGGTACTTTCCTCAATATACAGCTTCCTTCTTCCTTTCATCACGCACCACCTTGTTCTCAAGCCTTGGGAAAAGCCACTCTCTTCACTTGATCTACTACAGCTCCTTTTGCCTTTCATGCTCCATTGAATACGTCTGTCCTGCTTCTCCCACTAAAGCTCAGCAAAGCTTTCAAATCAAACTTGGGTGCATAAACCCTAATGTTGAAAACCAGCCATATGGGGGCACTGGAGTCTGTCCATTCATATCCACTTGCAAGGTCCAGGTAGAGCAAGAACACAGGTGCTTTGTAGGAGCAGCTCTTTCTGTACAGCTGACTCAAAAGCCATTCTCCCTACATACCCTGCACTCCTAGCAGGCTTTCTACAAAGCACTGTCCTACCAGAGCACATTCTTCTATATAATTTAAAATATGGGATTACGTTCTTAAGTCTGTCCCCGGAGTCTGATCCTCCTTACACAGGGCCAAGTGTCCAACTGTCATGCTCAAAATAGGTACACTTAAAATATGGAAGAGAGGTTGAGAAAAGCATAAGCAAAAAGACTCAGTGTAGTTGGATGAGGGAAATAAATTTAAACCATCTTGTCTCAAAAAAAAACAACTCCTCAAAATACCGTAAGGATTTGGAAATACAGCTTTTAAAACCTGTGACCAGTAGAATAGCTCAGAAGCTGGGAGAGAACCAATGCTCAAGATGTCATCCTTTACCTGCATAAAACCAGACCGTGAAGTAGGTACATCTGCCCTGCCACCAGGGTTTGTGGTGGAGCCCTGCCCCCAGGCTATACCATCTTGCCAATGCAGACTGTGAGGAACAGAAACAGGAGAAGAAGGCCAGAGGTAAAAGGAGAGGACTCAGTCCTGAAATATAGCTTGTTATGCTGGGGTGCTAGGCCTTAAAAGTAGCTTCACACCAGGCAGAAAGGAAAGCAGAACTGGGCTCAGGGTTGTGAGCTGACAGAATGGTTGGACTGGTGGAATAGATTCACTGGGAAAGGGTCTTCCTTTACACTGACATTCTGGAGCTTTCCTAGAGCCCTGCTTTAAGCAGGTAAGGCAGAGGAACAGAAATTGAAGTTACCTGCCAAAGATGATACAGATACCCCAGCAGCAACGAGAAACAAACACAGGTAAGGTCCCATTGTGACACACAGGCTGCTAGACCCCACAGCTCCAAATTTCTTTTTCCACATTCAAGACTCAGCTTTCCCTATGACTTCCACAGTCATTACGCTTAAGAATGAGATCAGCCCAAAGAGGTTAAAGAGCCAATCCTGTAACATCTTTAAAGTCAAAGGCTAAGTTCCAACACTAAACTGCTTCTTACTTCCAGCAGTATCCTTAAATAACTTACAAATTAAAAGCAAAAAACCTATCACAAGTTCTAATGCAAAATAAATAAAAACCTAATTCATACTATGAGAAAATACAAAAATGAACATACAGAAGCAATTCAAGTCTCCTTCTGATACATTTATTAACGCTGAATTGTAAATGCCTCTAAAAACAAAATCAAAACAAAATGCTATTTCGAAGGAACTATTATTTACAGAGTGCTGCACTTCACAATGCAGATGAATAAAGGAGAATTAGGCCTCCAGTGACTTCCACTCTTGGAACTCGTGGTTCCACTATTGGAACCAGCCAAGATTTTCTCCTACATCTTCTACAAGACAAAAGGCTGACTAAATCTCAGTGCAAGAAAGAGAGCTCAAGTTCATCTGCCATTATAATTGAAAATAGTCTGTTTCTATGCTTCTAAATTTCAGAAGAGTGAGGGTGTGTGGAGCTCAATAATGCATGCCAGTACCAAACTTCATAAGCTGTAGCTGCCAAATGAATGTATTTAGTTCTAAAGACTACCTTTAAAACCATTACCATTGAAGTAGCTTCTGCCATTAGTCAGCAGCTCTCCAGAAATGAGGTTTGATAGATGAATTGTCTGTCTTTGTTCCAAATAAGTATTTGCTAAACAGAAAAACTTCAGGAGTTTTGGAGATTTATTTTTTTAAGTATGTGTTAATTAGACATTCAAACAACAAACCCTGTGATGAATATTCGTGATAGTATTCCACCATAAAGAACAACCCCACCACAGAGCTGGAAAACACCTGGGAATGAGTTCTGACAAAGGAATTTCTCTGATCATTCCTTGCGCTTCCCTGCCACCAAAAAGCTGTTGAGCTCCTAGGCACAGACCGCCCCAGGACATTCCTCAACAAAAAGCGCCAGTGCCCCGTAAACGTGTCAAAGCCCAGGGCCAGATTCCACTTCCCTGGTTACAACCACTTATAAGAGGATTTCTGCTCAGTGGGAAAGGCAGCTCCAGAGCTTGATGAGATAAAGAAGCCTCAGAAGAGAGATGCTCTGGGAAAAGGTGGGCTTCCTGTTGGCCCACTCTGACCTTCTTTCCAGCTCGTCAGTTCCCCCTCCTTACAGATCATACATAGGAATCTCCACAATAATGGTACCTCAAGGTTTCTCAACAGCCATACCAGCATAAGAAACTCACACCTCTGATCCTGGCCACTTGCTCCCCTCCATGTTGCCATCTGCCATCTCCTGACTTGAAACAATACCACTGCTTGTACCTGGCTGAACAGCACAGAAGCAGGGCTTACAGTGTAGTAAAGAATTGGGTTTTTAAACACACTTCCATCTTTCATGATGTTAGCATAGTGTCCAGAGGCACCTCCATAAAGCACAAGGTCTCAAACTAGTATTTACTTTCCTTATAAGATATTAAGTATTTATCAAAAGGACTTCTATAAATCTGACCAAACACTTTATTCCCTGAGCACTGATCTCTCATTGCTACCAGTCTGAATCTCAGATATTCCAGGAATATAAACCGAGGCAAGTAATACAACAATACAGTACATTTTAAGGGTTCAATTTTGTTTAAATTCAAGTCACTGTAATCTTGCCTTCTGCTGTAGCCAGAAGAAGACTGACAACCTCTGAGATCTAACCAAAGAACCCTCCAAGGTGCCACTACCTCCTACAGCTAATGGAAAATGACAGCAGGCAGACTTTCTGCATCTTCTTAAACCAGCAATCTCCCTAAGGGATATCTAACTTTCTTTAGCAGAAGAAGAAACAAGCCCCCAGCCCTTTTATATATGGGTTTATACAGAGACACATGTGCAGACAGACAAACTTCTTTCTCAAATCACTGCTCCAGAGCTCACTGGATCAAGACCATAAAAGGCATGCCAGTAATCTGCTAGACACCAATGTCTTGAAATATTTAGTTAAGTCTTTAAAAGAAAATACGATCAAATGAGGTTTTATTTGATAGGGGATTTTAAAAGAAACTTAATAACATTTAATTAGGAGGAGGTTTTAAAACCTGTATCTAGAAAAGGACAAAACTAACAGCCATCATGAATCAATTTTAAAGACACAGGTTGGGGATGACACTAAAATATTTGTGGGCCTCAAGCATTCAAATAAGTCGTAATAGGAAAGGCTGGAAAATGCAGACATTCCCCTCTTCTCTAACAACTGAAAAGCTAAAGCCTACAAAAAAAGCAGATCAATACCAGAATGGGCCAAGAAGGATGGCAACCTACACAAACGCACATTTCCACATTACTACCCCAGAACCTGATCCTTGTACAGTTAACCTTCAAACCAACACCAGCTGTGCCCAGAAGAAAGCTTCAGGCCTTTGAACTGGTGGTTTCTTCTGTACAAGGAATAAATCAGTTCTGTGGTGGAGCGACCAACTAGATTACATCAAATAACTATTTTAAGGAGAAATACAATGTAATTTAAGTTAGCTTAGCACTTTGCTTGCTTTCTTAAAGAGACTTTCTGCATTTTTAAAAACACTGAAGCTAAGAAGCCTGCCTAAATGGGATCTCTGTCAGTAGCTAAAACCAGAACTGTTAACGGACACAGAGGGACCTCTTCTAGCAAATGAGGCATAAATTATTCCTATGGCCAAGATGTCCCTTTGGTAAACAGAGCTCATTTGTATAAACTAAAGAAGGGGCATTAACTCACCAAAAAATACCAAGAGGCACAACAAGCTAATGCAAGAGGCCTGGTGTCAACATGTCACTCCCATAATCAAGGCAAATGTTTCTTTAACAAGAATTTAAGTAACAGATTTCCAATAAAACCATTTTAATAAACAGCTGTAAATACAACAAAAAGTTGGAAGTATTTACACGATTTCGTTTCTTTTGTTTGTTTGTTTGATCCCATTGTATCTCAGAAAAGACTGACAGCTTTACTAGATTTGGGAAACAAGAATTAAAAACAAAATCAAGGCAAACCAAAACATAATCAATTCATGAATACCATATGGTCAAACAGCTACTGATTTACAGCACTTTTTCAAACTGTCTTTCAGGTAATCAATTACTGAGCACTTCTTTTTCCTCTTTAAAGCTCGGGAACTTTGGCCAAGCAGAGCGGGTCTGCCAGATGCCAGCAGCACAACAGCTGGTAGAATTGCTCCCGCAGCTCCTGTTTCTAAAAATGCTCAATTTGGTTCACGACATCCCACGGCAGCAATATAACAAAAGCGGCTCCCTTTTTCAACCGAGCAAATCTGCTGGCGAAAAGCACTGAAGAATTCAGGAACAACTTATAAAGCCAGCATAAAACCAGTTACTTCTAAAGCAAGCTTTCCTAGGCAAGTCGTGCTGGCTTCACTGGGAATTCCGTTTTCTATGCTTCACATAAAGCTGTATTGGAAGCACAAGAAAGTACATTAAGTGGGTTATACGGAGAAAATTTCCCTGAAATAGAAATAAGTTACGAGATCACAGGCAGAGACATCTACCTCAGAAACACAGAACAGAAAACACAGGCATAACTCCGCACACAAGCGGGACTAGCCGCGCTCGCAGCTGACGGACGAGCCTAATGTAACCTCTCCACCGCGCCGCAGCGGACTCAGCAAGCCCAGCCTCGTACCGCGGAGCCGAGGGACAGCCAAATCCTATTGGGAACAAACCTCTGGAAAACTAAGCAACCAGCCTGGGAAGGAAAAGAAGAAGGGGAAAAAAACCAGGGACTCGCTCCGGACAGCTCCGCAGTCCCGGGCCAGCCCTGCCACGCTCGACCCTTCCCCGCCGTCGAACGTTACGCAGCGGCGCCGGGAAGTGGAAGCCGGCTCCCGGNAAGAAGGGGAAGGAAAAGAAGAAGGGGAAAAAAAACCAGGGACTCGCTCCGGACAGCTCCGCAGTCCCGGGCCAGCCCTGCCACGCTCGACCCTTCCCCGCCGTCGAACGTTACGCAGCGGCGCCGGGAAGTGGAAGCCGGCTCCCGGGTGGCGACGAGAAAGGGGAGCGGGCGCGTACCTGCATTTTGGAGGGTGTCGATGTTCTGCGGCCGGGCTGCGAACTCGGCCACCGCCTGCACGAACTGCGTCCGGGCGCGCTGGTACTGCTCGAAAACTGCGGGCGGCAGAGCCGGGGCATCGGATTAGCGGCCGTCCCGCCAGCGCCGGTGCAGCCCCGGCCCCGCCGCCCCGGCCTACCTTGCAGGACCTGCCGCTGGCTCATGGCGGCAGCGGCACAGCAGGCTGCGCACCCGCGCACGGCCGCGCTCTGTGTACCCGTTGCCCTGGCAACCGGGCGGAAGTCACGCCGCGGGGGGAGAGGCGGGACCGCGGCCACGCCGCCCGTGACGTCAGCGCGCCCGCCCGCCCGCCGCGTGCAGCCCCGACAGCGCTCCGCGGTTTGCGGGCAGCGGCGGTGTGTGCGCGGCGGGCGAGGCGCAGCACTGTGTGTCAAACACAGGGCCGAGGCGGTGTGCAGCGAGAGCACTCCGGCCGCTCTGCCACACCCGAGCGGCGTATGCACACGCCGCGACGGACGCGGCGTCTGTGGGTGCACCTGAGAACATGTGCAGCAGCCGCTGCTCCTACGGGAGCGCAGCGGGGGAAGAGACGGGCACAGGACGGGCAGCACCCGCGGGACGGGACTGGGGACGGGACAGGGCTGCATCCGCGCAGGGGCTCACCCCCCACGGCCTGCCGCTGCCGTATCTCCGCGTCCCTGCAGCGCGGAGCAGACAGGGACTGGCGGTAGAACTGGGGCCTGGCCGCCCCCGATGGTATCAAGGAGTGGCGCCGCGGCCGCTCCACCGGTGCGCCTCGACGGGACAGGGTCCGAGGGGGGTCCCCGCTGCCCTGCACGCCCTGCGCAGGCAGCCGCTCCTCGGACCCCGGCGCCGCGGTGTTCCGCGGGCCCGATGGCTTTCTTGTCCCGCGCAGCTGCACAGCTCCCCAAGGGCGGGGCGGGAGAGCCCCATCGTCCCAGCTGAGTCCCAAGCCGGGGTTCCCCCGCCCGCCTCCTGCACCCCCTCCGACCCCTCGGCGAGGGAGAAGTAATAAAAAGGAGGAGAAAGTAAAAATAAGTGCACCCGCTGCGCTCCCGGGGCTGCCCCTCCGCACGCCGCCGCGCATTCATTCCTCGGGGACGGGCGCCTTTGATTTTAATTTTTCCTTTCTGTCTTTCTTCCTCTTTTTCTTTCTTTTTCTCTCTCTTTCTCTCTGTCTCTTTTTGTCTTTCTGTGTCTCTTTCTCTCTTCTTCTCCTGTCTCTCTCTCTCCTTCTCTGTCTCTCTCTCTGTGTCTCCTTCTCTTTCTTTTTCTCTCTCTTTTCCTCTGTCTCTCTCTCTCTCTCTGTGTTTGTTTCTACCCCTGAGATTCTTCCTCGGGAATCCCCGATATTACTTCATGCCGCCGCTCCGGCCCACGCCGGAGTTTTTCTTGCCGCACGGGGAATAAACTCACTACGCGGAGCCCCCGCGGAGCGCAGGGGCGAACCCGTGGGCTGGAGCTGCCGTGTAAGTGCCGCAGAGAAGCGGCGGCCCCGCTGGAGGGGAAGGCGCAGCTCACCCCGCGCATCCATCCGCGCAGCGCCGGGAGGTCCTTTCTGAGCCGCCTGCCCAGAGGTAGCGGCGCGGTGGGGCGGCCAGGCAGCAGCCCCCTGGCTTTGCCAAGCACGGGTGCCGGCGGCTCCTTTGCAGCACAGCAGGATTTGGTACCACGGTTTTTCTCATCAGAGCATCATGCTGGCAGGTAAGGCAGGCGCTGCCTTCCTCTATCCCCACCCTGGTGCCTCCCACTCTGAGGACAATTTACGAATAATTCCCTTCACGACCGGTCGGCTAAGGCGTGGTTTATGTATGAGTAAACCCAACCTTGGAGGTCTGCGTGGCAACTAATGCAAACGGTGGGACTGAAAAATGAGATCAGGGTGGTCAGGATTTGAATGGAAATAGACTCTCCATCTCCTCCAGTATCTTTTGAGGGCGATTCCCAAGACGCGGGATATTTGTGAACGAAGTTACTGGTCAGGTCTGCTATAGATCAGGCTGCTCCGAGGGAAACCCAGAGCTCCTATTCAATAAAAAAATGTCCCTTTCTGCAGCCACCCTCCACCGCACAGTGGCTTCGGGATTCCAGAGGCTGCTATGTTGTTCTGCAAAGCTCCAAATGTACAAAGTGAGGTGGCTGGCACTATACACACATGTTATTTCATGGGCAGTACAGAGTCCTGTCTCACACCTTAAAGCTGAAAGGCTGAAGTTACTTCAGCCGCATTTTAAAAGTTTGGGAAAGTGTAAGAAAGACGCCTAATTTTAATAAATCACCTCCGGGCATCCTCAGCTGAGGAGAGGGGGGGTTAACCCAAACAGTACCGGGGTATGAAGTGAGCCACGTGTTTCCAGGAGTATTTAATGCGGGAAAAACCCTCTCTTTGAGGAAACAAACCAAGCAGGCGATGTGCCGTTCCTTACAAATAAATGAGACAAATTAAATCAGGTTGGTGAGAAGGTCGTTTGCCACAGAAAATATTTTGGGAAATTATCACCATGTGTATTTGGGAAGGGAACAGCTGTTAAACACATTTCTTTATACTTATTTCTGTTCTTAAGTTAAATAAAAAAATAAACAAACGGTGATGAATTACTTCCAGAGTTTTGGGGGGGGGGTTAAAAAAGCAGATGTGTCGATTACAGATAAATTGATTTATCTGTCTCATTAAGTCTAATGTTCCCATAAGTGAAACAACAAAACGCACCCTGAGTACCTCCAAAACTTGCTGTCACATTTCGTTGCTTGATACTGAGGTTCTGTTCACATGGTTAAGAATAATAACAAGGACTCAACAGCATGCAAATGCGGTCTACGGAAACGTCACCGGTTCTCGCAAAAGTACTGAAGACGGAAAAGCATTTATGGAAATGACGTACTTGCGAGACTTCATTGCCCGCTGCTGGGGTGCTCATTAGTAGGAAACCTGTGTCCTCAGGCGGGTGGTGTTAGTAACGACCGCGTTACTGCACACGTCAGCTTAAAAAATAAACCGGAGACCAGAGGATTAGGCAACAATTATCCAAATTAATAACGTGCCTTCGCTTTCTGGTGGGTGTTCTTTAATCTCAGCCTTTGATTCACACGGAAATACGCTGGTAACGGGCGGGAAAGCATCACTGTCCCCAAGTCGGTAAAGGGTGAAGTTGCTTCTCGAGTTTTTTTGAGGGGTGAGGAGTGCCGGGGGGCTTCCCACGGGCTGTCCTGGCTTTGTCCGGCCCCGCGGGTCAAGGCAACAGGTGGCTCTGTTGCCTGGGGCAGCCCCCGGCGGGAGGGACGCTGGGTGGCAGGGTCATGGTCCCTCTCAGTGCCCCCCGACGGCTCATGCCCCGCCGCATCCCACAGCCAAGCCGTGGCTGCTCCTCTGCTGCTAGAAGCTCCGCGATGCCAGCCAAAAGGTGAGATCTTCCCGCGCCTTCGCGTGGCGTCTTCCACACCGGCAGCGGAACCCCGCCGGGACAGCCCGTCGGTGCTGGGGGACAGCCGGACTGGAGCCCCCCGGCAGCCCCCCGTGTCCATCGGCACGGCGCTGGGGAGCCCGATCTGCCCCTGGAGGGTCTCCTTCGCTTGCAACAAGCCTGTCAAATTGTCCAAGGCTTGGAGCAGGTATTTACAGGGTTACCGAAACTGGGGGTTTAATCAGGTGCTTCCACGACGGAGCGCGTTTGGTGGGAAGAGCAACGCGTGAATTCCTCTGCTGGATCCGCGGCTCGGAGGCGAGCGCGCCAGGCTGAGGGAAGCGGGTAGGTGAAGTGTGGAGAGGTTGATGGAAGTGAATGGGATGCGGGAACCGAAGTGCTCTCTCAAAGATAGTACACAGAAGGAGGGATCTCCAGCTCCGTGTATAGCCCCTACTGCTGTGGATTATTTGAATCCTTGAATAATTCAATTTTAAAATTGCAGTTCGTCTTTGCCATTACCTGATTTTAGCAAAGTTCTGTCAGAGGGACCGAGCAGTGGAGAGTCCCCTCTCTTGTTCCTGGATTTTTTGCTCTGGGTTCCAGCAGCTCACTCTGTTCTGGGGTCCCCTTTCCAGAGCTTCGGTGGCGAGTTTGGTTTGTGAGACCTTCCTATAGAATAAACTAGTTCTGTGAGGAGAAGACAGGAACGTCGAGGCACTTCAAACGCGCTAGAAAGAGGACTTCTCCTGCTTCTTCACTTCAGAAATCTGTAACCGTAAGCATGCAAACGGTAGAGACTTCGCTAGTGGAGATTTGGTGCGTCGCCATTGCACTAGGCAAAGGCAGAACAAAAATTATAAGGGATCAATAAAGCGGAAAAGGGCAAAACGTTTCAGATTGACTTGTAGGATGGGACCAGGAAATATGAGCTGATAGTGCTGAGCCCTTTTTACCACGTGCATATGGTTACACCTCTGGTTTCCTACGGAACCGTCAGCGCTTGTGCAGTGCCAGCAAGAATAAATAAATAAATAAACAGACAAATATTTTTGGGACGTTCCAAAACTGAAAGCCGGATCTTAATTTATTCTGGGCACTTGAAAGGAACGAGGTCTTCCTTTGTGTCTGCTGCTCCGGGGGAGGGTGCGTGTCGGCTTGGCGCTGAACGCTGCCCACATCTACATATGTAAACCCAGCAGCACTCTCCCCCCCCCGCGCCGGCAGGATTGCGGGCGCTGGTAGCTCACAACAATGCTGCCAGACAATGCGCAGTACGCGGAGCCTGCGCGGCCGCGGCGAAGGGAGAGCTGAAGCTGTCCACTATTTAGCTCTTGATGGGGAAGGACCCAATTTGCGCACTGCCCGGCGGAGCCGCGGCCGCCCCGTCCTCCCTCCCCGTCATTGTCCCCGGCTGCGGCGGCTGGAGGGGTGGGGATACGCCGCAGCCAGAGGACGGTCCCCGCTCTGCAGAAGAAGGTGTAACGAGAGGCACTGGCAGCAGAAAAGGCTGCAAATCGCTGTCGTGTGGTTGCTATTAGCAACAAATCAGCTGAACAGCCTGCAAACCCCGAGCACCTAGGGCGGAGGTGGCAGGGAAAGCGCCGGGGCCAGGAAGGCAGGGGCCGGCGGGCGCTCTCCCGGGGGGACCTCTCCTGAATTCCCGGGCTGCCTCCTGGGGGGCGGCCGGGCAAGGGCTGGGCAAGGGCGGGCGCTGCTGCCACAGCCGCGCACGGCGCTCCCGGAGAGGGGAAAGGCAGCCCACGTAAAACAGACAAAATGGCAGCCCGTGGCTTGTAGGCATCCCTCTCGGCGCCGAGCGCCTGCCTCGCCTCCGCCGGCCCCCGCTGCTGCTGTGCCCCGGGGCTCTCCGTGCCCGCCCGCCCGGGAGCAGCTCCCCAGCCCGCTGTCCCCCGAGGATCCAGGCGCTGCTCTTCGCCCTCCGTAACCAGCTCACCCAGCCTGGAGACCAAACCCCATCCCTCCTGATGGGACACGTCCCGGCCGGCGGCACTAAAGCACACGGTGGCCGGCCGGGCGGCCGCTCCGTGCCCTGCGCAGCCCAGCACTGCCCGCGGGCTACTGGCTCCGGGAACACGCAGAGAGTGTGCACAAGCTCCGCACCCCGCGCAGCGAAAGCTGCCTCTCAGGGGCGTCACTCACTCGGCACCCCAACACGTTGACTTTGCCAACACCTCCTCTTGCAGCACCGCTTTCCCATTGCTTTGGGGTTTGTTGGTTTGGGTTTTTTTTTTGGGGGGGGGGTTGGTTGGGATTGGTGTTTGCTTGGGGATTTTTTAATCGCATTTCCCATTTGAAGATTTTGGGTTCTGTATACAAGGCTGNGGTTTGGTTTTTGGGGGGGGGGGTTGGTTGGGATTGGTGTTTGCTTGGGGATTTTTTAATCGCATTTCCCATTTGAAGATTTTGGGTTCTGTATACAAGGCTGTTTTGGGGTATTTTTTGTTTTGTTTTATTTGTGGGTGTGTTCTTATTTATTTATTTATTTATTATTTTTCTATGTATTCTTATTTAGGATCAGTCCATTTCAGAGGCCTCCAACAACCGCAAGGTCTTTGGCACAACGCGGTTGTCTCACAGATCAGAGAATGCCTCGTCGACGAGGCGCTTCTCGAGCATCCCCAGCACATGGCGAGGGAGGAGTGAGCAAGGGCCGCCCAGGAGCTCCGCGCTTTGCGGAGGCCCCGGGATGTGGGGCGGCACCTCCCGACCTCGGCCTCTGCCGCCGGGGATGCGGCGTGCGAAAGACACCGGCGGCCGGAGCCTGGCGCCGGGCGCGGAGGGGGAAGGGGCGCGGGCCGCCTCCGCTGCTGTAAAAGTGCCTCCCTGCCACCGGGAGACCTCAGCCGGCCTCTCCCTGGGGAATATTCTCCAGCCACACCGTTGAGAGCACCGGCGCGGGGAACGCATCTGCCTTCCCCCAGCGACGGGGAACATGCAGCCCTTTGTCTGTCTAGACGAGGTGCGATATTCCACTCCGTGCCACGAAAATACGGGCGCCAAATGGCTACAGCGGCCCTGTCACCTCTCCGGACGGGGGGTTGCGGGTGTAGGAGCGTCCCTGGGCTCCGCCATGCCCGGGGGAAAGGCTGGGGCCGGCCGGCCTCAGGGAGGCCGGGTCCCTGCGGCAGGGCGGGCGGGGACATGGAATAGCAGCGCCCCGCAGCTGGACCGGGAATGCCGGAAAGTCACGTCCCTGTGCCCCCTTCCCGTTGCGCACATCCCCAAATATCCGGGCTCGCTGCAGCACCCACCCCAGGGGCAGGATGGGGGAGGGAAAGCAGATGGGAGAGCAGGGTGGTGCGGGAGATACGCCTCGGCGGAGGGCGGCGGCAGCCGGCCGTGCACCCAGCCGGGCGTGCCCGCCTCCCCCCTGCCCGGCCCAGCCCGGCCCGGCCCGGCCCGGCCCGACCCGGGGGCGAAGAGGGGCGCCGCACCCGGCCGCGGCTTCCCGCGTCGGCGGAGGCCGCAGGGGCAGCGCTGCGCGGGGGCCGCGGCTCGGCGTTGCGCGGTGCAGCGCGGAGCGGAGCGCACAGGGGGTCCCTGCGCGCCGCCCGCCAGATTCGAACGGGGTGCGCGGGGAAGTTCCGCGGGCGCGAGGCGGGAGAGCTGCGCAGGCGCAAGATGGCCTCTGCCCGGGCGGCGGCGGGGGGCGCGGAGCCGGGTCGGTGGCGGAGCGGTCCGAGGGGGCCACCGGCGGGGACCGGGCCCGGTCCGTGGCTCCGGCGGGGCCGAGCCGCACGGTTCCGCGCCTCCCTCCTCCCCGCTGGTAGGCAGCGCGCAGCGAAGCGCGGTCGTCCCGCAGCTCCCCGCCGGCCTTCCGCGGGAGGCGGCTGCCCCACGTCCAGGCGGCGGGGCCCCTCGCACCCCGGAGCCACTGCCCGCCCCCGGCGCCGCCACTCGCGGCCTCTCCACGGCGGTTGCTGTCCTTCCCGGCGTGCCCGCGGCTCCGCCGTAGCGCCCGGGAGTGGAAATCCTGTTCCCTGCCCACCCCCGGCCGCGAAAACCTCCGTTTTCCACGGGAGTTACGTGTCCTTCGTGCTTCACCCGTTACCGGCCTTTTCCCTTTAATCCCACATCATCACTGTTAAATAAACACAAATGTCCCATCCCCAAAAACGCCGAGACCGAAAGTTGCCCGAGTCCCCGCCGGGCTTCAGTGTTTTTTCTGTTGTCCTGGTGGGACTCCTCTGCTTCTCGGTTAGTCTTGGGGAAAGGGAGTGAAGGAGCCGGAGGTGGAAAAAAGTGCTCGCTGCCAGAACCCTTGCGATTCTTGAATTAATAAAGCACAAAGTGGCTGTGGCTCGGAGCTCTCCGAGTGGGACAACGACTTTGAACCGGGGAGAGCTGAGACCCGCGGCCCCGCGGGCGGGAGGGCAGGTTCTTCTCAAGGCGTCCTCTTGATAGGAGACAGGCAGAAAGCACGAAAAAGAAACTGTTCATAGTAAAATAAAGGAAATCCGTTTCAAGTACTCAGAGTAGAGGCAAGAACGTTAAAAATTAACAGCGGAAACAGGAAACACTTATCTGAGTAAACACTGTCTCAGAATTTCACCGTCTTAAAACCGGGAGGGCGCAAGGTGCTCCCCGGGGCCGCAGCCTCCCGCCTGCCCCGGCGGTACCTGCCGGTTCCGCGCCGCACCGGGGCTGGGAACCGGAGCCGGGCACTGCGAGTAAACCGATCCTCGCGAACCGGTTTTGTGGCAAAGATCGGAACTGCAGGAGTTCCTGCGTGGTGAGAGATGAACAGTCCAGAAGTGATGTGTGGAAGGCAGGAGTACAGCTCCCTGCCACCGGGGCGAGGGGACCGGGCAGTCCGCGACCGCGGCGAGGAAGAGAACGGATGACAGAGGTGGAAAACAAGAGGTTTTGACGCGGTACCGACCCAGGGAGGACTTTCTTTGGCAGCGCTTTGAAAATACCCTGCGAAACGGGTGAATCCTGGGCAGCTGCCCGGCGGAGGAGGAGGTGACCGGCGGGACGCCCTCGGCAGCCGGGGGAAGGACCCGCAGCATCACTCCCGCTGGAGGACGCCTGCCGCTCGCTGTGCCTCTGCCTTCGGGTTTCACTGCCCCCGTCGTTAGCAGAAAACCAGAGAACGTCGCCTTCGGGTGGAGCCCCCCGTAGCCCGCCCGGTGTTGCCGGGACCCCGGTGCCGCTGCGAGCGCCGCCTTTGCCCCGTCCCCTGCCCGCGGGATGCCGCCGGCGTCCGGTTGGTCCCCGGCGGTGCCCGCCCGCTGGCACCGGCCTGCTGCGAGGCGGTGCCGGAGATTGTTCTGAGCAGCGCCAGGGGACAGACAGCTCGGGTTGGCCCCCTTGTCGTGCTCCTTCTCGCTCTCTTCCTGCACATCTCTGCAGTCCTGTCTCTGCCTGCCTTCTCCCGGACCCCGAGCTGTTCTTCACCCTCTCTCTCCTTCGCCTTCCCCGGGGCTGGATCGTTAACGCCTCTCCCCCGTCCCGGCCCGACACAAAGCGCTGCGTGGAGCTGCGGGCACCTCAACCAGGGCGGAAAACTGGGTCGGATGAGATAGAAACCCATCATTTTCCAGCGGGCACAGACCGCCCCTGGCTCTCTCTTTGATCAGATGGCTTGTTGAAAAGCTCAGTAAAAACGCCGCAGAACCCGGCTCTATCTCCCGATCTATAGAAATGCAACGTCGGTTAATGGAAAGGTTCTTCTTATATATACTGAGCTGAGAATTCTTTCCAAATAGAGAGGATTTCCGTACACTTGTAAAGGAACCCGTTCGCTGTGAAGCTGCAAAGGAAAACCCTGTGAAACCGGGGAGGTTGAGAGCGTAGCTTCCCAAGTAGAACATCAAGATGCTGTCTTTGATCGTCCTCCCGATTGTGCTTAGCAATATACACTCATCGCAGTGCCATCTGCCAGGGGTCAGCAGCAAAACAAAAGTTTCACATGGCAGCACAAACATCCTTGGTGGCTCCTGCAGCCCGGCGAGAGCTGCTGAAAGAGTCTGGGCTTTTTCGGACGGGAGATGGCAGATTGGAAGATGGTAAAATTGCTGTTAAGAACTCAGTAAACCTCGAAGGGAATTTTCAGAGTCCTCTTTCATTGCTTTATGCTTCACGGACACTCCACAAAGACCAATAATAGTTCCATTTTGATGCTAAAAGTTGCGATTATCAGCTACTTCAAGTACAAACAAGCTCGATTTGATCAATGTGCTAACGTACAAGCCTCTGCTGCAGGCTCAGGGCTCGTCTTTGGGTGAGCTAATTCAACCAGTACAGTGTGATTAACCCATATAGTTGAAGGAATACTGCCAAGACAGACATGGAGAGAGATATCTTTACATTAAGACTTATTTAGTTCCACTGAGGCTTTAACAGAAACTCAGAGCACCGCAAGAACCTGGCACTTGCCATCAGAAAAATCACATTCTTCCCTTCCAAGGCAGTGCAGTTTAACAGGGGCCAGGTCTGAGGAAACAGGAGGTGAAACCTGTGGCTGACTGGGCTGTGGGAACACACCGTTTGCTAATTTTCAGGAATAAGTCGGGGTCAAATAAAGAACAGCAAATGTTTTCGAGGGAGGCAACCAAAGCAAATGATGGCTATTTCTAGGCATTTTTTTGTTGTTGTTATTTTAGTGCTCTTTCGGTCACTAAAATCTTTTGTACACCCAGAATGACTTCCAGTGAGAACAAGAGGTTTGTCCTTTAACACCATATTACCAACAGAGGTCATTTGCTATTTTTCAATGAATTATCCCTTTTATTTGTTTATTTCTTTGATCAGCTATAAATGAAAGTTATTCGTGTATATAAAACTGAAGTTTTTACTGTTGAAATTGAACTGTACATGTTTACTACAGGAAAAAAATATCAGCTCTTGTTTAACAAGACATTATACATCAATAAGCAAGAACCTTGTGGAGGATTTGAAATCACCTGGTCTATAAAAACAAGCAGGACAAATAACAGCAATTTATATGCAAAAGTAATGATTTAATGACTATAAGCAAGACAAAGCAATAAGAATTGTGCTTCTTTTGCAGACTGGAGACAATGAAATGTTTAACTACAATTTTCCCGTACAAACATGAAACAATATCCATATAGAATAAACACCCTCACAAATGTATAACTGATGGGTGATGAACACACACGAAGTTCGACCAAAGCAAAGCACAAACTGAAAAGTGTTCTGGGCTGTTCAGATTTTATGGTGGAAAAGTTCCTTCTACTGAGAAAAAAAAACACCAAAACCAAAATACCCTTTGAAGCCTCTAATAAAATGCACCTATTTGCAGGCCATTAGAGAGGAGGCATTCTCCACGATTTATCTGAGATATTGAAGTACCTGTTACATTTCAATGAAGTTAGTATTGTACCATATACATATATATTAAAACAAATTTAGATAAAATGCCTTCACCCAGCCACTTGCTGGTTCCGCAAAATTTATACCAAATAGTT
The DNA here is from genome assembly GCA_002631895.1 of Agapornis roseicollis. Lineage (NCBI taxonomy): Eukaryota > Metazoa > Chordata > Aves > Psittaciformes > Psittacidae > Agapornis > Agapornis roseicollis. Next base: position 98,483 of record NDXB01000365.1, read on the forward strand.
TATGGCTTCTCTAATGATCCCGTGTGCTTTAAAAACACAGTCCCACCACACCAAATCATAACAAGGTAATCAAACAGGTCAGAAACTTCCATGTCCATCAACTTTTTTTCTTTCTTTCTTTTCTTTTTCTTCACTGCATCACTTCAGCATTTGGTAAAGTAAAAATATATCACTTGGAAAGGAAAAAAAAACCAAGACAAAGCCAGTAAAATCCTTTCAAGATTGCCAACTGCCTTCTGGTAATATCCGAGACTCGAATGTGCTTTCCCAATACTGTAGCTCTCACACGCAAAGTGTTTCTTGCAGTATGAGCAAAGCTCAAACAGGCGGCATCTGCAAGGGTCGAACCAGTTTAGAAATTTAACAACCATATCATGAGTGCATGAAACACAATATTTTCTTTATAGTATTTATAAATATATCATACAATACTGTTTCCTGTTATGTCATATACCAATATGGCATTGTACAATAAGCATAATGCCATCTGATTCTTACAAAAGCGAATCATTTAAACAAGTCAGTAAATAAAACGGTAATACCCGCTTTTAGGCATACAGATTGTAAAACTGAAGTTTACTTTTCTTTTGATCGGTTCTGCGCAGCAACAGAGGAGTAAAAGATGCAACATAAGAATCAAAATGGCTAATACGCAAAAATTGTTATTCACAGTGACATGGCTACATATATGCATTATTCTATGCATATTCTTTCCATTTTGTTGGATTTCAAGATGAAAAAGCACTTGCTTTCTACAGGTTCACGAAACAGCATAAGAACAATAACAATCGAAGAGAACGCAATGGAGGAGTTAGTCTGGATTAACAAACTACTTCCTGGGATTTGGATTGACTTCTGGAGACTCCCAAGTCCAGATGATGGGGGACGGAAACAACTCCCTATCACTCAGAACAAGGTGAAGGTGTAACTTTTGTTTGCTTCCCAGTCCTCTGAAAACCATTTACATTTCAATCTTGCGTTTCCATTAAGGTCCATCCTGAAATGTCACCTAGTCCACCTTTTATAGCCAAGTTCAGTGTCACTACAAAAGAAAGCAATTTGGACGAGAGTCACATGGATTAGCATCTATAAAGCTGTAATGGCATGGAGAGATCTATATAAAGAAGGGGCAGGGGGGTGGTAGCTTGGTTGGCACATCAACCAGATGAAGTGGCCGAGGAGCCATTTATCGATGTTTTCCGTGCTCTGTTGGTAAAGGAGGACTGGTGGTTACTGCTGGGGCTGCTGCTGGTGCCGTTCATGGTGCTGGAGATGTGGGGGAACTGGGGGTGAGGAGACTGGACCGGTGTGCTGGGGCTGGGCAAACAGGAGGAGGTGGAGGGGATGCCTCCCGCTGGGCTGCTCGCCTTGTCGCTCCCAGAGTCACTTTCCAGCTCCCCACTATTATTTAAGCCTTCCCTCTGGTGACTGATCTTCATCCTCTTGCAAGTAGGTCGGACCCGGTATTTCAGGGGGAGAGGCCCGTTCTGCAAGGCAAAGGGCAAACCCTGTTAAGCGCCCTCCCTGGGCCAGGACCCACATCCCCCAGGAAGGAGGTACACTGGAGTCAGGTACTCACCCTCCTCCAGGTATAGATGTAGGCAATATCCATTAGGGTGTAGTAGTCCTTCAGAGGCTCCTCTTCGTACATCACATCAATCTGTTCAAGACATGAAACATTTGCATTAGGAAGCACCCAGGTATTACCCCTAGCATGTGAACGCTCTGAGGAGAAGGCAGCCCAACTGTTACATGTATCAGAAAACTGGGGGGGGGGGGAGCTATCCCAAACCCAGCAGGGAATGGGGAATTTTTATATCTATTAGATAGATGTGAAGGAGCAATTTCTTGATAGCTAGATATTTACAGCATTCAGAAATTACAGAGTGTCACCAAAGTGCCTGGATAGATGTTTTAAAAATAATGTTGATAATCCCACCAACATATTGCACACACCAGAAATACTTGCTGGAACTGGCTGCAATGAGAAAATGAGTGCTCACCAGCATCACTGGGCTGAGAATAGCAAGACTGATTACAAAACCAAAAATCCCTCTTTCCCCAGAGGTACCTGGAAAGTGTTGGGTATATCCATTTTACTCCTCAAGAACTTTCTTAGATGCATCACTGTCATTGCTGCTGGGCAGCGCAAGTATCTTTTGTCATTCACCTAATGGCATAATAGAGAAAGTCAGTCTATGAGAACAAGCCATTACTACCACCAAAATTGTATTCTCCCATTTTATGTTGTCTTTCAGAAAAATGCACTTTATTTAATGATAAGCTCTAATACAACAATTTCTGCTGCCTTAGAAGGAAGAGCAGAAATAAAGTGATAGATCACAGATACAGAGAAAGTAATTAAAAAGGCAAATATTTTTTTATGTAAAGATTTGTATGTCATAATAAATTCCTTCTTGGGATTTACATATATGCATTACATATTAATTTTTAAATTAATATATGTCTATTTCTTAAAATACATTTTTATTGCAGAATTTGACAAAAAATCATATTCTGCTTTAAAGTTACTACTGCAGGTATTTTTTATTTTACAAAGTTGCTTACATATACAGCTGTACGAAGATGTTTTACCTCTTCTGTCCCTAGCATCATGACAGGAGGTGTGCTTCTCATGTTCTAGATACACATACCTAGGTCTTTTTCTCAGCTCCAAACCTGCCCCAAAAATGTTTGTGTGTGTTATGCTTCCCCTGTAGTAAAGGAAAGTTATTTACCTCTTCCTTTGATTTTTCTTTCTCCTTATTTCCTTTCCGTTCCAGTCTGTGAGAAGAAATGAAACAATTACCACAAATAATAAATAGAGCTGCTCTCAGTCAGGCAAACATAAAATATTACCATTCTGGAACTTGCCTATTCTGGTCAAAGAATTCAATGGATAAGCTTATTATCTCGTCGTCTGTTATAATTCTTTTGTCTTCGTCAGCCACTTCTCCCCTGTCTTCATTAGAGCCATTGGCAGCTGCGCAGAAATTTCCACAATCATTTACATTTTGAAATTCAAATCAGGAAGAATGGCAATTCCCAGTAACAAGAAAAAAATAAAAGAAGAAAAAAGACCTCCGTAGTAAGATTATGAATTAAAGCTACCTAACTGTTAAAACAATAAACTTTTATCATGCTGAGTTTACTCCTTAAAATCATGTCACGGTACATGACATCATTTGTAAGTCAAAAGGAAAGAGCAAAGCATCTAGGTCAATGCTACATTTATGGAAGTGCAAAATGAGAAGCTTTTACCATCAGCTGACGGATGAGCAGCATAAAAATCCCTTCTTCTTTTCATTTCATCTAGATGGAAAAGCATAGATTGTTCTTTTAGTATTTACTCTGTAGTTCCTGGCATTGACAGAGGACAGCAGCTCTGGTTTAGCTTTTCTGCTCTTGAGAAAAAGCCCGATTTAGCTACTTACTTTTGAAAAGGCCTGGTACTAGCTTGTATACAATATCTTGGAGAGTTTTATCTGACCTGGGGGAAAAAACAAAACAAAACAAAAAAAAAAAGAACAACCTCAAAACATAAAATTAAGCAGATGAAGCAGTATTTTAATCCAAGTGGCAGCTCCCCATATATAATCTTTAGCAACAACGAGGCATCTTCTACAAACTGGGAGTCTAGTTGTAAAAAGTTAACTTACAAGAGCTTATAATCAAACTAGCACTGCTCTAAATACCTCTATAACCCAAAACTCGCCTCTGCTACCACAGCTGAAAAAGAACTCTCCTGGTCTGAAGGAAGGCCTTAAAAACTACATCTCCTCCCTAAAACATAAAGAGAGCAGAAAGTAACACTGACAGCAAAAACAGTTCCGAAACGAAAAGCATGCTCTAAAGGCTTTTGGGAAGTTTCAGCAAGAGCTTTCATGACAAGGGGCTATGGCAGGAGCAAAGCTTGTTTGGGAGACAGAGAAAGTGGAGGTAAAAACTGTCGGGCTGGTCCCCATGAGAATGGGGGAGAGGGCAGAGGCATTGCATCAATGCCTGGCGTATGCAAATAAGGGCTAACAAAACTTTCTGACTCACATGCAAAGAAATCTTCAATTTCAATCAATGACAACACTCCAAAGAGAGAGCATACACACGAGTTAGCTTGTAAATTGACAAGTCTTTTCAGATTTAAATCTCAGACAGAGAGATAACATCGACAGGACTACCACTGGTCTGCCCATATAAAGGGGAATAGGAGAAGCACGGTGCTCGCTGCATCTTCCTCCTACCTTATATTCAAAAGCGGTCGAGTTTTGTGAACTTGGACATCGCAGATGGGACAATACTTGCTCGTCTCCAAGTAACGCACGATACAGGTCTTACAGACTGCAAGTCAAAGACGAAAGCAGGGCTTTTTTTAGTGATGGCCGTAGGTGCCACTCAGCTGTGCATAGACTGAGGTGCGATTTTCAAAACTATGCAAGCTACAGCAAATCGTCCATTGTCAGCAGCGAGCTGCTTAAGCTAAACAAATACCCAAATAAGCTGCAATTACCATGAAAAGGAGACGCTTAGAGTACATATATTACTACTTTAACAAAGACTCTAGGGCCGTCGTCAGAAAAAACGGCACCGCGGCCGGGCCCGCCGGTGCGGTGGAGCGGCGGCGGGGCCGAGCACTTCGGGGAGTCTCGGCTTGGAGGGGAAGAGGGGAGGGTGTTCCCGGGATGCCGGGAAAGGTGGGAAGCGGCGGGGGAACAACGCGGAGCGCCCGGTCGTACTTACAGGAGTGGAGGCACTCTATGATGGTTGTTGCATCAATGAAGTACCCGCCGCAGAGCACGCACATGAGATGGGGGTTTAGCTCGGTTATTTTGATTCTGGTGGTTCGGTGCATTTTGGCGTGGCGAGGGGCGGCTCTGGAAGACACACACACACAGAGGACCGATCAGCGGGGATCAGCGCGGCGGCGTCCCAGGTGCCGAGATCCGACGCGTCCCCTTCCCCCGTGCCGCCGCATCCCCCGGCGCACGGGAAGACCAAGCGCGGAAGGCGGCGGAAGACGGCGGCGGCGCGAGGCCGAGCGGCGGCCGAGGGCCGGTCCCGAGGCCGGCGGAGTGCCCCGCAAGGATCCGCACCGCCTCGGGCCGGCCTGGGCGCAGCCCCGCGGAGGCGCGGCGGCTCCGCGGCACCCACCGCGCCGCTCCCGGGCGGACACCGGCTCTTCCCGCGGAGCGGCGGGGCACCGGCCGGCTCGGGCTCCCCGGGCGGCTCGGCGGCGATGCGGCGGGGCGGAGGGGAGCTCTGAGGGGGGAGCCGGCCGGGCACCGGGCTGCCGGCGAGCAGCACAAAGGGGAACCAGCGCCTCCCGGTGCGGCTGCCCTGGCATTTCCGGAGAGCGGGGAGGGGCGGCGGCGGGGGAGGGACAGAGGGGGGGACACGCACCTCGGAGCGGGGCCGGGCACCGGGGCGGCGGGGCCGGCCCGCGAGGGGGGTCCGGGCGGCTGCCGCTGCTGCTCGGTGCCGATCCGGATCTGCTCCGCTCTCCGAGGGGGTTGCTATAGCAACTTACACTTACACTTGGCATCCTGCCACCGCTGGGAACACACGAGAGCCGGGCGGGGGGGCGGGCTGGGGGGGCGGGCCGGGCCGAGCCGAGCCGGGCCAGGGGGTGGGACGCGGGGCCCGGGGGCTGGCGGAGGGGGTGGAAGAGCCGAGGAGCCCGCGGGGGTCTGGGAGCCCGGTTGCGAGGGGAGGGGGAGGGTGGGGAGGACGGCGGTGGCGCGGGCGGGGTCCGGGTGCCGCAGCCCGGAGGGTGCCGGGACGCGGTGCGGGGCAGCCAGGACCGAGCGGGCTTCGGGGTCGCAGCCCGGAGGAGGCGAGCGCCAGAGGCTCCTCCCGAGCCTCGGCCATTTCGGATCCTCTCAGGGGCCTCTCTCCACGTCGACTCGGTGCGAGGAGCTGGTCTGAGATCGCTCCTCTCCCCCTCCGCTCCCTCCCTTCCTCAGTCGCGCCGCGCTCCCGGGACCGAGCCCCCCGCACCGCCGGCGGGGTGCCGAGCCCCAGCTCCCGCGCCGCGCCGCCGGCATCCCCTCTTCCCCATTCTCTCCTTCCCTCCTTTCTCTCTTTCCTTCCTTCCTTCCTTCCTTTCTGTCCCACCCCGCAACTCTTTCTCTCTCTTTCTGTCCTTCCCTCCCCTCTTTTGACTCCCGTTTTGAAAAGCCTCCCGCGGACGAAGCGAGCGCGGTGCAAAGTTTTGCAAGAGGTGGAGCGAGATTTGCAGCACCAGTGTAAGGTGTTGGGACGGGAGAAAACAAGTCTCCGGATCCTTAAACAACCCCCCTTTTCAGCAATAAAGCCCAACAAGGAGGTGGGGGAAAAAGCCCAAACCGACTTTAAACGGTACATTAGTGACAACATGCGAAGGACCATGTGACCAGATCATTCCTAAAGCTAAATCAACACCTTGTCAACACAATGCAGCGACAAGAGTGAAAAACAAATGTCATTTTCACAGTCTGAAACCCATAAACCCCCATCGGACGCACTGGCACCAACATTAGATGCACACATACTATTCAAAATGAGAGGGAATAAGAGGCAGAGGGGAAAGTACACCAAGGGAAAAAAATAAAACCTGTCAGCCACGTCAATTGCAGGGTAAATTATTTTCTGTCAACTAGATCCTGAAAAACGTAACGTAAGAGCGCTGCTCCAACGCAAGCCCTCCATTTCCCCATGCCGGTGCTCCCAGCACACCGGCTCTTGCCCTGGGTCCCCACTCCTCCCGAGGCAGACCTAGCGAGCCACCTCTCCCTGCAGCACCCGGTGGGCTGGAGGAGGCTCAGGATGCAGGGTGCTCCCCAGTCACTCGCACACTGTGATGTTAAGCAGGGGAAAAAAGGAAAGCAAAAGGGGGAACCCCAACACAGCGAGCTTTCTGAAAGCTCTGAATTTCGGCCAAACTGCCCAGGACAGGGGTACAATATTCCTCAAGAAGTGTGCACAGCGCCAACGAGCGACCCTAGCCAGGAAACTTCTCATGCTGCCGCCGGAGAACCCTCGAGCGAGCAGCAGAAAAAACTCCCCAGCATCAAAATGCGGCCGGCCAGCACACGGAGAGGCGAAGTGCAAGGAGCTCTGAGCCAGACCAGGTTCCCCGAGCTGCTCCTAGCCCATAGTGTGCGGAAGCGAGACCCCTGCTGCATTGTACTGCGGTTTAAATGTCGCTTCTAGGGTCTCTGACCCTCCGATTCTTACTACTAAACCGATACCGAGGGTTTGCTTTTCCCAGAGAAGGCACAGCCCGGGCTCTTGCGCTCCTCCCTGAAGCGCCCAGAGCCCTGAAGCCGGCTGCTCGGGGGTCCCTTTATGTACTTAGACATGGGCAGGCTGCTTTCACGGTTCTGTGTTTTATTTGTTCAAGTCACTACCTTATAATTCATAAATATCTGAACCAAAAAAAACCCCAGCAGTGACCGAGGTCACGCAAGCCGGCTGACAGAGAATTCCTTCCCAGCCCTGACAGACTGGGACAAACCTTTCAAGACATTAACGCGTTTATTTCACGCAGGCGTAGCCCCTTCCTAAATGGAGGAGGATTAAATTCAACCGTGAAACCTGTTTTGTCCAAGCAACCCCTAAACGCGAATTATTTATTGCCCAAAGTTAGCACGTTTCCAACGTGCTGAGAGCTATCTTTGCAATCAGTGATTTTCCCCAGCGAGCTGAACCAGGCGCCCAACTTCTCCCCAAAAGCCACCCGTACAAGCACACGATCACGCGTGTCTGTGCCCGCGGGTGTGTAACACGAGGGCAGCACGGTTTACTACACCAGCCTGAGCTGAATATTTCGGTACGAGGGAAACCCTTCCAGGCTTTCTTTTAATGCTCGTGCTGATAATCAGCACGGCGAATACCAACACTTCACCCAGTCAATACAAACACCCTCTTAAGCAGGACAATATATATTTACACACTGACACACGGAACAGCTAAACGTAAAATACGCGGAGGTAATACACGCCAGAAGTAAACACTGCCAGCCGACTGGTTATTTAGAGGCCTTAAACGGGTTATGTCAAAATGAAGAAAAACAGAGGTGCATTCTCCTCCTAGGAATCAGCTACATTATTAAAAATCTATAAAGGCAATAAGCTATCAAACCTCGCTTGACAGGTCTCTAACAGAAAATATGTACATAAAACCCAGAAGCATTGCTCAGGTAGGTCTGTGTACTTTGCACCCATCTCTTCTCGGAAAAGTCTTCACATCAGGAATAAAGCACCCGTCATTCTGCATCTTCACTCACTATCAGTCAGAGCCACTTTTACTATCGAGCCTGTTACTATTCCTTCGCTTCAGGATGGCCCCATATGTTTTAAAGGAGGGGATGGTGCTTCCTTCAGAGAGGGCACACGGAACTGGGATGTATCTGCCCAGCCCTTTAGCAGCTTGGCAACAGAGGGCAAAGGGACCCCAGCTCCTTAAATCGCCTCTCTGGAACTAGGCGAAGGACACGATCTGCCTACTTAAAAAATACACTAAAATGTGAATTTTGTACTATCTAAGTGACCAAACAGGTCAAGCCTTCGTGTCTCTGGCAAACTGCAGCACCAGTCTCTCAGTTTCCAGGACAGAGGCGCAGAGGCACTAAGAGTAGTTTTACTGGGCTCTGTTTCCAGAATCTCCCTGGTCTTCGGGACAACCGCCTAAAATAAGTTGCTCTGACCACTACAGACCACGCCAAAAATAATAATAATAATAATAAAAAAAAAATTTCGGGATAAAGAAAATCCTTTTCACACCAGGCTTGCCAAGGGGCACACACGGCCAGGTTTTCCTCCACTTTTCTGGAGAGTGGAGGAGTGAACCAAAGTTTCTCGAGGCTGAAAAGTGACTACCTCACTTCCATAGAAATGCGATTTTTCTGCTCATTTTTACCTCATTATTTGCAACTATTCGCAGTAAACACAGAGGAACATCCCGCTTTCTATATTGCCAAGGCCACGCAATTCCAAGAAACACACACCAGCAACTTTCCAGGGGTGCCCATAAGCAGCACGAGGAGCCCACTCGTGACACCTCTCAGATGTGACAAAGGATTTAATGTAAAATTACCCTGCCCGGGCTCAGGAGAAACCTGAAAATACCAACCAGAGGGAAGAAATGCAGAAATCCCCCCTGCGTCCCACAGACACATCACCTTTGCTCCAGAGGCTCCAGCAAACCGCACGCCCCAACTCCCCAAGATCGCAGCCAAACGGCTAACCCTCGCCCCCCCCCACCCCTCCCGGAAAGTTCTTTCTCTGTGCTGACCACCCCTCTCCCCTCCCAGCAGGCAAACCCCCCCAAACTTCAGCATTTAGAGCAGAAATGTAAGAGGAGACATTGGAAACAACTGGGAACCGCCATCTTACAACCCATCCAATTTCACACAAGTACTTGTCCAACTTAAGTTAATAACATTTTATACTGGGCGCCCCGACGCCTAACAACCCCTCCAGGAGGATCGCTACCCCCCGTTGGCTCTATCTCTATAAAATGGGCGCGTTATCTGACATTTTAACCTCCCTCAGACACATTTCTTTCGGGGAGGACTGAAATCACTTGACCCAGGCAGCTCCAGATTTCACGACCGTCCCTGTTTAATCAAAATCTGCCTTTAAACAAAGAGCTCTGAGGCCGGGCTGGCAGCAGGGTCTGGAAATATAAATATTCTCCTCGGGGGCCATGTGCACAGAAAGGTTTTAGGGGGCGTGTGGAGAAAGAAAGGAACTAAAATTTGCAAATGTGGGTGCGCAACGCGAGCGAGTGCACAGGCTGCTGCTGCTGCTGCTGCGTGTCTCTATGTGTGTGTGTGTGGCTGGAGCAGCCTGTCAGCGCTTTTCCCATACGGAGAGCTCGGGGGACACCTAGGCTCCCCTTTGCAGCCCCCAAACCGGCCGAAAACCGCCGCCGAGCCCCCTTCGCCCCCCTCCCTTGGTAAGGCGACACCTCGCTTCATACGTACCCGGAAAACGGAGCCGGTGGGTGATGATCGGAGCGGCCAAAAAAGACAATGAAAGTTAAAAGTCGTTCAGCAGAAAATGAATGTGAGCCAAGCGGCCATCTTGAAACGAACTGCAGACGCTGTCAATTGCAATAAGCTTATTGCCGCCGCCGCCGCTGCGCTCCGCGCATTTTAGTTACAAAACACCCGGGTTTCCTCCGGTCGTCCACCGGCCCTTCTCGCTCCCTCTCGCTCTCTCTCCCTCCGAGTTCGCCGCCCCGGCGGCTCAGGCGCTGGGAGCGCAAAGTCTCCCCGGTCCGGATGGGTCCTCTCTCCACCAGCCCATTGTCTCTCCCTCTGCCCCCCGCTCCGCCTCGCGGCCTCGCTCGCGTTCCTCTCTTTATTATTGCTGTTATTAGTACGAGTATTATTGTTGTTGTTATTTCATAGTTGGTGGCGGGGACCCGGGGAGGGAAGGAGGGCGGGCGGGCGGGCGGGCGGGAGGAGGGCGGAGGAGGGAAGAATGCAACGCTGAAGGCACACACTGGAAACTGACACCGTCCCCAAAATGGCTCGGAGTTCGCCCGCCCCGCCAGCGTCACGTGGGGCGCCTCATTCCTTAAGGGCGGCCTGGGAATTAGCGGCGCTGCCGCCGGGGCCCGGCAGCCTCCCCGTGACCCAATCCCGCAACCCGGCCGCCTCCTCCCCCTCCGCCTCCCCCCTCCCTCCTCGCACTCCCCTCCCCCGCCCGCCGCCCCCTCCCCTCCGTTCTCCTCTCCCTCTCTCTCTCCTCCCCTCCCCTCCCTCCCTCCCTCCTTCCCTCTCTCCTCCCTCCCCTCCCCCCGGCCC
>NDXB01000366.1:3629-31299 GCA_002631895.1 Agapornis roseicollis
TTTCTTTATTTTTTCCCCATTTCCTTACCATCTTACTGAGGTGGATTTTTTTTGGATAGAGTACTTTGCATGGAAAAATGGAGCTATTGATAGTTATTACCACTCAAATAAGAAAAATCCTATTCTCCTTCATTATCTCCTCATAAGAAACAGCCTGTAAACAGCTTTTACTGCAACTAAAACAGGGAGTTTAACAAATCTGTGGTTTAGGGTTCTTCTTCCTGCGGGAAATAACTCCTTTCCAATGACAAAATACTGACTAGAACATGAACCCATCATGAACAAAATATACTTAGATCAGAAAAACTTCTAATAGGTTTTATTATCAGCTTTTCATAGCTTGAAACAGCTTGTTTTCTTTATATGGCATTTTTAGTAAATACATTTTATAGCAATAGCTAGCCAATGCACAAGCTGTGAAATCCACAGATCACTTGAAACAATCATCTGCCTCCTTTCACGGACCAGAGTCACCTTTCATCATTTTAATTCCTCGGAATTTCAAAGAACCTCCACAAAAATATATCCTTCAAAAGGAGCTTTTGAACCCTCCCCCCAGTGCAGAAATCTGCTCCAGAAGGAGCCCTGATTGATGTCAGACACCACCTGGGTGCCTAAAACTGTCAGGCCCAGGAGGCAAAGGAAGATGCATGGGTTTAAGCCACATAATTCATTTCTACACTTGAAAAGGAAAAAGCAATGGTGAAAGAATGGAAAAACACAAGCAGAATTACAGTTTTCCTCTAGATATACCAGACTGACAGTGAATTGAGGTACTGCGACTTCATTTTGCCTCCAAACCCCATAGCATCTCTCAGTGACAAACCAAAGCTCACTCCAGAATGAAGGCTTTAAAATTTTGGCCTGATAACATCACGCATATCAATAGATCCTACATGCAAAATAGCCCAAACTACCCAACACAAGGTCAGTATCACTTACATTCAGCCTTATCATGTATCATTTTATCTTGTACAGGACTTCACAGTAGCCTTCTTTTCATATTGGCTGTGGTAGGGAGCTGAAGGTTGAGGCATAAGAAAATCTGGCAGAAGTCTAGCCACATTGAAACAGCTGGGAATACTGCATTCATTTCACTGGGTTTAGCAGGCTACCCCACAGGAAACATCCAAGTATCTGTCCCTTCTGTCAGTGATATGCAACTGATACGAGCAGAGTCAAACCACAGAGGAATCTGGCCTCCTGCTTTCTCTTTTAATTGCTGCTGCAAACTCTGATGCCTGCTGGTTTAATTTGGAGCTGCAAACCACTATAATATCAATTATCAGACACATTCCTACTGAAATCAAATATGTCCTTTGGCATCCAGAACCATTGCTGAAAGAGGAAAGACGTGGAAACAAAATAAATCCACCAAAGTATTGTTACACGCAGTGTTGTTCTGAGTAGCACTTACATGATGTAAAGGCAGAGCTGTCCCCCAGGAATAACAACAAATGGGCTTCTGAAGCATAATTCATATGTTTTCAATGGAAATAAGGGCAAACCTGATTAAAAAGAGACTCAGTTGTTGTCGACTGTCTTGTCTGTGCAAGTCCAATCTCGGCTTTGTTTTGACCTGTTCATCCTAACAAAGAGTCAGCACCATTAAACTGCTTCAGAAAAGTAATTAAAATAGCAAGTATAAGGAAATTCTGAATTCTGTTATACCAAGTTATCTAATTATTCAAGGAACAGCATATTACACAATTCATGCTTTCTGATTGTTCAGTTAATTCTGTGTATGTGATCAGGTGATTCTTTGCTAAATAGTTGAAAAGAAACAAACAAAATAAAACCACTTTTTCTGAGGAAACCAGTCAAACTCAATTAAACAAGGAGCAATAATCAGCACCAACACATGATATATCACAAAGACTCAGGTTAAATATAAGGAAGATCTTCCCTGGGAGGGTGCTGAGGCCCTGCCCCATCCCTGGCAGTGCTCAAGACCAGATTGAAAGGAGTCTTGGGTGACATGGTCTAGGGTGAGGGTGGTGGCATGGTGTTGGAACTGGATGATCTTAAGGTCCTTTCCAACCCAAACTATTTTATGATTCTATGATTCTTAAGACTCATTCCCTTTTGTATGTGGAAATGTAATATGGTATAACTGGATTCAGCTGAAATCCATTTTTCTAATTTATATAAGCAACAAGAGTCAAAGATAAAAATATCTCAGTAACTTTGCCTCGTCTTTTGTTTAACAGGTGCTGCTGTGGCATTTGGTAACTAGTGCTTAACATTTGCCAATTATTTTTAATTTAGAAACGATCCAAACCCCCTGTTAGCCTTCCCACTGACCTCAACATCTGTCATCTTCTTGGAGTTTTTTTGTTAAATCCTATTATTAGGCTATTATTTGCTATCATTTCTCTACTAGATACTAAAACTCAGGAAATATTAGGTGCAGCTATTTCTCCCATTTAACTTCCTAATATTGAAGGATATAATGATTTTTTTCTTGATACTGAAGTAAATCTAAAGCAAAAATTAGACCCTTTTTTGGGCAAACACGACAGCGTGCTGTTTACAGGTATAAAGTTAGTAACCATCAATCAGGATCCTGAAAACTAACAGTCTTTCCAAAACATATATAGCTCTAGTTTCTAAGATAAAAAACTATCCATGATATCATGGCACCAACTGAAGCACTTAGAAATGAGGGAAGAGACAATAAGTGGCGTTTGAGTCCCTTAGGCTGTCCATACCATAAACATACACAGACTGGCTGTGAAAGTCCAACTCCTTGAGCATAAGGTTTTACACCTTTTTTCCTGTGAAGTAAGCCTGGTTTGAGACAACCACAGTGAGTAAACTCGAATTAGCACAATGGATCAAGCACTCTTCTTGCAAACAGAGAAGGCAGCAAATATTTTCTCTTGTCTTAAGAGATGACGAAGAGCACATAGTCAAGTAATACAGTCATACAATAGTCATATCAATGAGGTTCCCAACCCTAAATTAAATGTCCTTATGGAACTGAAGTACAAAGCAACTGAAACTTTTCCTTTCTAAAAACATCTGCCAATAATTCAAAATTGTATTTTACACAATAAATCTAGAAGGGCCTGTGCACCAGGAGATAACTAAAACATTAAACCTGAGATTAGAAAGAAATCATAAAGCTGGGGTTGTTTCAGTAAGCCTGGAATTTCAGATGAAGAAGAGACATATTTTAGGTCAAGGGCTTAGCTGAGCTATAAACAATCTGTGCGAGTTGGCTTTATTTGGGAAATATTTTCTTGAAGCAAATCATATTTATCTGATCCCTTTCATTTGACTTAAAATCCATGAATACAAACACTTCTCTTGCTGAATACAGGAAACATAAGCCAGTTTTCTTATTTGTGATTCCAACCATACTTCCAAAACTTCTCTAAAAAAAGAAATTCCATCTGCTGTGTTTCTCCTAAGGCCATGATAAAAACTGAGTTTCTTATTATTCCTCTGGTTGCTTTCCATTTGTCTTTTTGATTCTCTGATTTTTTTCCCACTTATCACTGGATCCTGTTCTGTGGAGGTGGGGGGTGGGAAGGAAAAAGGAGACTGCAAACTATTAAATTCCAATCCCAACATTTACATGATGGGAAGTCCTTGGCCTTTTTCATCTATCATCTAATTGTTCATCACTTCAATGTAAGTGACAGATATATAGTATGCACATCATCCTTAAGGAGATTTGTGGTTGCCCTTAGATCAAAGATATACATGCTGGAGGAAGCCTAAACTCCAGCTTAACATATTAAAAAAAGATTTATATGGCCCTTGGACATCCCTGAGAAACCAGTGAGAGCGATGGGACTTGTGCCTTGATAGCACCTGACTATAACAACAATGTCAGTGCAGTATAAGAACAAGTTAGCAGGAACAAGTAACTGCAACATTCAGTGAGCAGCAATGTTGAATTTGTCACAGTGGTGGTTATTTATGTTGCAGTACCAAAGTAGCAGCACTATGATTAAGGTCCTTATATGGAATTCAAATTTAATACAAGCTTTAACCTTTAGTTTGTTGAAAAAAGATAGGATGTGAACTTTGAGCTGCATTTTAAACTATATTTTTATAGCTGTTTGATGAAAAAATTATCAACACATCAAATATCATAAAATCTTTTGAATCTTTTTAGGCATTTTTCTTTGTGTTCATTAAAGATGGTTTTGTACAAGCCTTCAAAACACTTGAAGCCTTCCTGTGCAGGAAAGGCTCTGTTGGAATTCAAAACCATTTTGGAACATCAGCAGTCAAAGGGTGGCTCTTTTGATGGGAGGTTTCTTCCTGCAGCAGTAGTTAGCTGTCACTTGTGTTTTCTGTGCATTTCAGTTTTACTGTGGGTGTCCCACACCATCATTTTCATTTCAGAGTGCTGAGTTCCGTTCAGACAAAATAATTTCACAAATGTATGGAATATTGTGACAATCAGTCCTGGCAGTGAAATCACTAGCTCAGAAAAGAGGATCATATTAAAGATGATAACAAAGAACATGTTTCTGAGTATAGATACCTTCTAAAGAGGGAAATGAAAGCATTTCTGATCTCATTATAAGCAATACAAACAGGAATACATGCACAAATCTTTCCTTCATAGCCTTTCTTTGTATAACTCTAAGCTTAGAAAGGATCAGAAATTTTTGAGTATATAGGAACATCATGCCCTAGTATTAGCTGTAACTAAACTGAGCTTTTGATAATTCACTGTAATTCAGGCTACCACAATGGGCCAGAAACTTGCCCTTAGTTTCTACAGTCTAATCAAGTAGCACTTGGCAAAGCTTATAGTGCAGTGACATGTCAGGAAATGATAGGAACGGTGGAATTTTTGAAACGATGCAGGGTTCTAGTGTCAGTCCATGTGGAACTGAGTGCTATTCTGGTTTTTGCACAACCCTACCTTTAATGTCCTTCATTATTAACAAAAGGGTTTCTGCATTTGATGTCTCTCAGCAGAGAAGAGAGACTAAAATCTCTTTGAATAAAGAGAGGACTAGCTGATTTCTATTATAGTCCCAAAACAGGAGTAGGAGCTAAGAAGGAGTACACCGTGACATTGTGACATTCAATAGCATGACACTGAATTGAGGCAGCATGATGAGATACAGCCCACGTACACTGGTCACTGCCACTTTCAGAAATGAGAGTAGAAAAAGATTTCTAAGATGTATTTTCATCTCTCACACTCAATACAGAACAGTAATCTCAACACCTACAGGCCTGACACAGCACTGGGTGATGATATAGAGATGACAAAGAAATAACATTATCTCATATTGAGAAAATAGAACTACTCTTGAAACTGGCATGATTTGAAACAACTATACATTTATTTCTTCATTACCAGAAAACCATGCCTCTACATTTAGTAAATCAAATTCAAAGTGCTACAGTGGCTATTGCTTTTAACCACTAGAACCAAATAATAACTTTAGACCCTGGGTCAAATAAAATAATTTTTCAACAAAATATTCATGAGACCTAAATAGGTTTTGCTTCTGTGGTCCTTTGAATCTTTTTCTCAAAACAAAGAAAATAGTAGTTATTATAAACCAGATGTGAATTTTATGGTCAAAAAAGATGGGGAGATCCCATTGATTTGCACTGTCCTAAGGGAAGACAAGCTGAAAACAGTCCCTCTCAAAATGTTCTTCAAGAATAAAGTCATTATAAGCTGCTTCTCCCTTGGCATTTGCCTGGCCATTGTGTCCTGGCAGACTAAAAACACCAGGCCTCACCTTGGTCTACAACTTTCCTTACCAGTCTGTCAATGTCATATGTGGAAAGAGCTGCAACCTTGTAGAAGTCCTTGGTGCCATGGTATAGTGGTTTGCACATGTTTCATCCTGCACAACAGTTGGCTTCATAGGTCGAGTTCTTACCCTTTCTTTGTGCTGTACCAAGAGGTCATTTACTGATCGCTTTTAAGCAGCCAGATAGCACCTATGATGCTGTCTGTATTATCACATTATGAGGACTTGAATGATCCAGCTGAAATCAGGTCCCTGGAGCTTGAATGGAGAGTTGAGACTTAAGGTGTCTATGATGTTACTATAATTTTACTAGCTTCAATTAGAGTTTGATCTAATGCAGTTGTTTCAAAGTCTCTATGAAATTGAAGTCTTGATGCTCTCTGTGGAGGGCATTATTAGAAATAGGTTCAATCAAGTTTTACTATAAAGCTGTAAGCACCATTAGAGACACTTCTAGTGGTGTAATGAGCTGTTCTGAGGCATTTGATCTGACTGGCCCTGTAAGTGATCTGTGAATGCCAGCATTTTCCTGTTCTCAAATGCATTTGTAAATACACTTTTTTCTTGTCCATGTTTCTATTTGCTAGTAACTTACCCTAATGGAATGAAGTAACTTTTAGATGTAGTAGAAATAGGTTTGATAAAAACATTAGAAGTACCTCCATAAAGCACAGAAGCTAGATAACCACTTTCGCCCATAGAGCATGCTTGAGTAAAATGGGCACAGTAAAGTCAACAGAATAACTTTCATTCCAGGGGTGTGGACCTTTAACCTTAACTGTAACGTAACAACTTTAAAACAATAGTACAATGCATACTTCAAAGCATTTACTGACATGCACTACCAGACATCAGAAAACAAAAGAAAATAAAGGAAAGAATAAAGACCTGTTTCAGATTTCAGGCAAGTAAAAGGTCTTGCATTCTCAATTTGTTTGAGTATTGTTTGTAATAGCACTAAGCGTTTTATGCCAGGGACAAAGTACAGCAGATGCTGTAGTCTGATTTCTTTCCTCTTGACCCAGGTTCATATTTGCAATGCAAATACTAAAGGGACTACTCATGCCTCCAAGCTGTAAAAAATTGTCTGGTTCACAGCAATCATCCATCTTCCTTATAAATGCTTGCTCTTCTTCAGTGATATTCCCAGTTATTAACTTAGGGCAAAGCTTTACAGCATTCTGATCATGCTATGTAACAGTGCTGCAAAATCATTTTCCCAAGGATGCCTTCCTATTATGATTTATTTACTATTGCCAGTACATGAAATCAACCCTTTCTTTGTAAAACTAGTATTTGTATCCAGCATCTCTCAAGCTGTTATTGCTGTCACTGTGAAAATAACAAAATAAAAGCATTCGCTCTTTTCACTCATCTGCTCTACAGGGGAAAGAAAACAGGGGATGCCTCAGAGAGGGACGCTGTCCCCCGAGGTTGTTCTTCTGCTGTCTAAAATACGGAAGGCAGAGGTGGGGATCCAGTTACATCCTTCTTTATCCACTTCTTGCTCCCTGGTTAGCTAGAGAAGTGTTCAAAGAGAATGCATGCACTATACTACACTGGACTCATTTCTGTACAGACGCTCCACCTCTCTAAAGTTTCAATCATGTTGTTCTTGCTTTAGGATCAGCTCTCTATTCATGTGATCCATGAACTAATTCTTTCACTGCTTTAAAAGTATAAAGGATTTCTTTGTACCCAGTCTATAAAAAAAAAGTTGCAAGAAATTGTGGAGATTTGGAGACTTTGAACTAAAGAAGTTCAAAGGCAACTGAAATTAAAAAATGCACATTTTGCCTCAAAGAGCTCTTCCAACATGACTTTCAAATATATTGCATTTTACAGCCAACCAGAATTCCTTTATATCCTATTAAAAATACTATTCAAATTTAAACATCTGCAAGGTGTTAGGCATTCTCAGCAAAATTCTCGGCTCAACTCCCACCAGCTACAGATGGAGAGGAGGGGGCTAAGAAGTACACTGCAAGAGTCAGTCTTGAGTACATTTAAATTCAATTCTATTTTGATAGGTGTTGTGGGATTTGGCCACAAACTCACACTCCATATTTAGAAAGCTGACTCCTAACAGCAGCTAAAAGTTCCACTTCAATCTCTTCTGAAGGCCTGCATTTCTCAAGTACTTTGACACTGTGTCTAGTTAAGAAGGTCCAAAGTATAAAACCCACTAGAAAATCCCTAAAACCAGGAGGCCACAGTATAAAGCCTATTATGTTCTCCCTATGGGTTTGACTTGAAAGCAAAGCAGCTTTCAGCTTTTGGAATCTAATCCTATCTAGTGCCAGTTGGGTGAATTCTATGTGGGTAATGCTTTGTGGATAATTAAAATGTATGCAGAACACAGGTTGTTTCTTACTGCAAGTCATTGCTTGGGGGTTTTATTGGCTGACTAATGATGTACTCCTAGTAAATTAAATTGGGGTTTTAGCCGAAATAAAATATCAAAATAGATATAAACTTTTCTTTAACATCTCCTTAAAAAGGCATGAGAACCATGTCTCAAAGTCATAGGATCATAGAATAGTCAGGGTTGGAAAGGACCTTAAGATCATCCAGTTCCAACCCCCTGCCATAAGCAGGGACACCTCACACTAAACCATGGCATGCAAGGCTTCATCCAATTTGGCCTTGAACACAGCCAGGGATGGAGCACTCACAACCTCCCTGGCCAACCCATTCCAGCATCTCACCACCCTAACAGGAAAGAATTTTTTCCTTAGATCCAATCTAAACCTCTCCTGTTTAAGTTTGAAAGTCCTGTATAGATTAGTAAACTACTAAATTAAAGGAAGAGTTGCTATATTACCCGAAAAACATATTAAAAAAAAATCATATTTTCTATTACTTCCAAAGAGATAGGACTAATNCACTCACAACTGGCCAACCCATTCCAGCATCTCACCACCCTAACAGGAAAGAATTTTTTCCTTAGATCCAATCTAAACCTCTCCTGTTTAAGTTTGAAAGTCCTGTATAGATTAGTAAACTACTAAATTAAAGGAAGAGTTGCTATATTACCCGAAAAACATATTAAAAAAAAATCATATTTTCTATTACTTCCAAAGAGATAGGACTAATCTATTCCAAACTTAGACTAGAACAGTTCGAATGTTAACAACGTGAGTAACTTCATTAGGGAGACACAGTTTTTGCACTTAACTGGAGCTGATTAAGACTGACAATTTCATGAGTCACTGTACACCATAAATCACAACTATACATATTTCTTTCTGTAGCATTTTAGCATTTACCAAAGACTGTGTCACAGCAGAAACTTAAACAGGCACTATACAATAAATACTCAGCACAACTGAGTCCTGATGCCTGCATGGGGAAGAAGGCTGCATTCATTAAAAAAGAATAGAATAAATCTAGTAACATTTGTAGACAACTGCATAAGTTATCCTCATGTTAGAAGCTCTCTAGAGATCAAAGGATCATGAGATATCAAAGCTTCTGATGTACAACAGAGGTTTCACACACTGATCAACATTCTGAACATCAATACAAAGACAGAAGAGCTAAACCGCACCTTCCTAGCTCTCAAGCAGGAAGCTAGGAAGCTGCTTGATATAAATTGGCTTTTCAGGAATTATTGATACAAAGTGGTTTGGGTTTGTTTGGGTTTTTTTTCCTAAACAATTTTTCTGTATTTGTTTCCAGAATGTGAAATTTTACAAGTAAATCTCTGTATGCGACAAAATTACTTCACTAAAGTGAGAGAGCGAAAATCAGGGAATAAAGGTACCAAAAAAATTACTATTTCCTCTAGAACACTACTAATCTACAAATAACAACTTTTAAATGTAAAATTATCATATGTCATTTGCTCAGATTCTAATAACAACTCAGAATCCAAAGCAACTTAAAGAAATCTTGCACATACATTATTAAGTAACAAAAAAATATCCAGTGGCTGTAAATCTTAAGATATGGATAAAACACGCTTCATGTGAATCTAGACTAGTCAGACACATTATAGTTAAGTCAAAGTTATCTCAGCAGAACACATAAGGCTTTCACATTAGGCTTGAGGATGTGGCTCAGTTCACTATAAGGGCAACTGTGTTTGTAAGAGGTCACTAGAGAACCCAGTGAGATGGTTTTGCTGTTGTAGTATTTTGCTTTATTATCTTTTAGCAGAATACTATAAAATATTTCATCAAAAACTTCAAATCCAAAGTAACAACCCCCCACAAAACCTGTCTGAATGCTTGGTGGTTGATAAGCATAACCCAAGCTTGCTGAGCTTCTAGTTGCACCTTAGGGTCTATACAAGCAGTCAGTCTAAAATAATGATTTTGATATTTTGAAAACCTGAAGACTTTTGAGAACAAGTGGCATCAACCATCTTGAAAAGCCGTGCTTCAAGGGCAAAACATTTCCCCTGATTGAATAGCACTATTCCTCTGTTAGAGCCTTCTCCTTTTTCTCAGTAGAGCTTTCAAACTGCAAATGATATCATAGCAAACTGTTCTAGTTATTATAGCAAACACACTGTGTGCCTTTAGTCCAAAAGGCCTAAAATAACATGTTGAGATAGCACAGAAACAAGAAAATGAAGTGACAT
Source organism: Agapornis roseicollis (assembly GCA_002631895.1). Taxonomy (NCBI): domain Eukaryota; kingdom Metazoa; phylum Chordata; class Aves; order Psittaciformes; family Psittacidae; genus Agapornis; species Agapornis roseicollis. The sequence goes on from NDXB01000366.1 coordinate 13,962, forward strand.
GTCCTCACTTTAATGATGCAGAGTTCAAGCACAGGGAGTTCAAGTGCACTGCTTGGGTATCACACAGATCTTTGTGCACTGATACCTTCATGCCACAGACCTCTCAGTTTAGCTTCTCTTTCTTTAAAGACATTACTTGTAGAAGTTTCAGACTCCACCAGTGTAGGTTTTCCCCTTAAAGAGCAAATAATAAAGATAGAAGGAGATGTGAGTAGTCTCAACCAGGTATTAATAACTTCTCTCATTACTGGTTTGGAAGAGACTAATTAAGCTCTAAGAATCACAAGGGATTACAAGAATATTTTGCAAGGCTAAATAATGTTATTACCCAAGTACTTAAAATTTCAGAGTTTGAAATACAATATCCTTAGCCTGTGTAGGATGGGAAAATGAATCTGAGAATAAATGTACAGTTCCAGCACATGGTTCATTAAATCTTAGGCTGAGCTCAAATTATTTTTCAAAATGAAATGTCCATTACAGCACTACTTGTTAATTTAGCCACTGAAGTGACGTACTAAGAGCAACAGCTCTGAACAGAATGACAGTAATTGCTCAAGCTGCAATAAAAGCACAGAAGTCATCCCAGCATAACATATCAAAGAAATCTCGAGCATGGGGAAACAAAATTGCTCTGCAATTCCTTTTGCAGGCTTTATTTTTTTGGTTTTGGATGTTCTTTCCTTGAGCAATTGATGATTTTTCTTCACGGTGGAGCTGATAAAAACCACACTGTTAAAAGAGCAGCATCACTCTGTGTAAAACTCTGTGGCACTTCTGCTTGCCATGTTCATGTTCTCTGTAACACATGAACCTTCTTCCTTCCATATGCCAAAGACAAGCTTTCTATTTATTAGAAGAAAGAAAACATAGTATATTTCTGCTCTTTAAGCTCCCAATTCTATTCTGTGATTCATTGATTCTAATTTTTTAATGGAAGTGTATTCAGATCACCTTTTCCGCTAGCCCCTTGCCAGGAAAGCAATAGATGTCCACATGCCAGACTGTTAAACTTGTCTGACTGCACTTCATGGGCCATCTAAAATGCTGTCATGCATTTGCTTCTGCATCTCAACAGACAAAAACATAATTCCTTGGCAATGTAATGCTTTATCATTTGTCTCATATCTTATAAGCTATTTTCTGTCTCCATAGCATCTAATTTTGAAAATCTGTCTTTTCAGAGTTTGGCCTATCTATAATTTGTCCCATCTGACAAATGTCCTTATCCACTTCCTGATTGCTTAGAGTTTTGCTTGATTTTGTCTTTATTCTAAGAAGCATTTGGGGCTTTTTCTTAAGCAGCCACCTTTTATTGAACGAATGTTCAGAGTCATATGTTCAAAGTGCTCAGTTTAAATTCAATGAACTGATATTTCATCTGATTTATCTGCAAATTCAAAAAATATGAACATATCAATCACACATCCTATCTACCTGTCTAAATAAAGATTTCAGCTGTATTTTTACATCTTTTCCCTGTTCAGGTGTCTCAACTAACATTTGTCTTATACCAGTTATTGAAATGGTTTAGATTTTTCTGAATTGCTTTTTGGTATAGAGGGGAATTTTACTTCTCTCAGATTTAGCATTATTTTCCCTCATATCCACCATCCTGAAGATTTAACTCTTCAATAACCTACAAGAGCTTTCATACTGATTTTACAATATTTTACTACTCTAGATCTTCAAAAAACTACCGCATTTGAAGGCACCCACATTCCTACCCCAGGCTGTGATCATGAATAAGCTCTCTTTTTTGTTGAAATTACCTTCTTTTACATCCACAGCTGTTTATGCAACTGAACCTTTAAAATGGCTCAGTTCTGCTGCCAAATGCACCACCTCTTCTCGAGTCTCCCTTTGAAACCAGCCCAGTCCCCTGGGGCTCTATTCAAGTTATAATGAATTGCCATCTGATCTTCTCCTCCCTGGTCCTTTAGTAATGGAGATCTATTTCTTACTTTGTAAATCCTCAGACATTTAGGAGATATACAAATATCTTAAATCAACCAATTATGAGCTCTGCACCAACTTCAAAGGATGAGGAAATAAACCATGGGCTCCTAGGACAAAAATTTACACCACAATTCCTGGGTATTGCCACATTTCACAGCTGCTGCAGAATCTCTTCTGACCATTAAGAATTGTCAAAAATTCAAGCCTGATTTGTTCTATGTGTCCGTCCCCCCCCAGCTGAAGGAATTACAGATTTGAAGAGAAAGTTCAGCTGAAGAGATCTCAGGCAAAAATCACCAGGATGAAAGGAGTGTGGTTCCAGCCCACCTAATGACTCAAGTCTCCAACTACTGAGTGCAGGCCCAGACTGTATGTAGATGCAGGAGCTATTCCCTTATAATACACGTGTAGCTGACAGAACTCATTAGTACCTTTTAAATTATTTTTTTATAGCAGACATTTATCAGTGGCCCAATTATCTGAATACCCAGCCAAGGAAAAGGGAGAGGGAGGGCAACGACAACAGAACTCTCAGAGAAAGCAAAACTAATATGGCACGATTATTAGGCAAGTACTTAGTTTGCAGGAGATACTTTGACTTCAACAAAGAACCATTGACATTAGAAGCAGCAAGAACCTCATTAGTCACTAAGGAAAAGTTTTGCACAGAAAGACAAAGCCTTCACACGGCAGCAGAACCCCCCGGTGAAATGAGGGTGGTACTTTCATCATACATGCTATTTCCTGTACCATATGGTCAAACTTAATAATCTTCTAAACTGAATCCTTATTAGGAGGAGAGCAGAAGAGAGAGCAGTATGGCCTTCTACAGAGAGTAACCTGTTTCCTCCTCCAGATACTTCCCTTCCATAAGATGGTTTCAGTAACAAAAGGATTCTTTAGTCTGTCTGTAGCAAAACCTGATTCTTATAATTTTGCATATAGACTCAGGCATGTAAAACCTACTCATTATGTCCAGCTCTTTTCAAGGGATAATTATTGTGGTTCCTTTATTTAACCTTTGAAAATGCTTAGGTGTTGGTAAGCAGTATAACACAGAGAAAGAGATTTAAAGAGTTGTGGAAAAGATTTAAAAGATCAATCAATTGCTTATAGAGTTTGGAAGATCAACTGAGACAGGATTTATTTGTTAGGATTGCAGGAATGCAAAAGAAGCTAGAAATTGCAGCTGTTGAGATTGCCCATGGCCTGTAACACGTACGTGACTTTTGGGATAGACTAAGAATATAAGTTTAAACTCATGCTTGCCTGAAATATGGATGTGAATGCTGACATTGTTTGTATGGACAGCACGATATCTCAGACTTGCACATTATTCTGAAAAATAAAAGGCAGAGCAAGACAAAAAAAAGTGCAGAATTGTCCTATTTGTAATACTAGTGATAGAAAAATACCACAAATCTTTACTCTTGGCAACTGTTCCACATGAATGATAGGCCCATATTTCCACATAACATACCTCAGAGCACTCCTGATCTGGAGTAAGGACAGGGTATATATTATTTGCTCTGTAATTCTTCCCTTGATCTAAGATGTGGATTTGTCCCTCAGAACAAGATCAGTTTGCCCCAGCTCTCATGCAGGTGTTCCAAGCTAAAATGGCAAGCACTGGAAAATAGACATTTTAAAGATGAAAGGGCTATAATGTCTCAGTGTCAGTCCCAGTAGGTCAAAGCCTGCCTAGATCTCAAGTATGCCTTTCTATAAATGTTTCTATAGAGAAGAAAGCTGAGGGCCCTTATTCTGCTCTCTTTCATCTATCCAAGGCGGCAGAGGTCACCCTTCATCCAAATTAGTTATGACTCTTAAGACAACCTTATGATCAGTTACTTCTAGCAGTGGAGACCAACTCGACACTGTGTGCAGTCGGATACTGTCCTTGAAAACACAGACACATTTTATGTCCTGAAGGGCTTGGTAGGTGAGGATTTTTATTCCTTACTGTAAGTATTAATGTGTGAGCAACTAGCCAAAAGATGAGATTGAGCATGAGCATGTCTGCGTGCTGTGGTGTGCTGGCATTCAAAACAAACCCAGCACACTTCAGAAAACTTCAGGGTCAGGAGTTCTGATGTTAAAAGGGCTGAGTTTTAAAAGATCTACTGAAGCTTACTCCAGAGCTTTGGCTTTGTCCATTTCAGGTGCCATAGGATGCAATCTCAGGGGAATAATCGTGCAAAACCCACACAAGTAAATTCACATATGTGAAAATCACACAAACCCTCTTATAGTCTAAATCACCAATCTGTTTATCTGTATTCATCCACAGTCACCATGTTCACTACAGCACTTGACAGTCTGAATACAAAAGGTAATAATCTGAAATTCAGTTATGTTGCAGAAAAAAATACACAAGCAAGGACTTTCTATCAGCCCGTACTTGCAGGGAGAAGCCAAGGCACGTACAGCAGTTGTGAATAGGCTTTTACAAAACCTACAAGGGGATGTGAAATAGCACATATAATTGACTCAGGAATTTCCAATAGCTATTCTGCATTTTCCACCAAAATAAAACCATGTTCAGTATCACCCCTCTTTCTTACGTGACAAGAGCAGTAGCATTTAAAATATAACTCAGTCACTTGTTAGGTTCAAAATGGATGCTCTTATTCAGCTGAAAGTTCTCTACTGAAGTTTAATAATATCTATGAGCAGTACATTGGGGATATATGGCAACAAATTCATGAATTTCTATATTGGCTTATTTGTTTTCATGTCAACACCATGCACACAGCAGAATTACAATTCCAAAATCACTTGGAATGAAAGAAATTATAGCTATTAATATCACTGCCAACAAAGTATATGGAAATTCCTTTTGCGATTCTTATATACCCAATACAGTCTGATATGATTAAAATGTAAAGATGCCAAATCCAACGTATAAACAAATGCGCCCTCAAGTTAGTCAGTAGCTGAAATACATGCTTATGTTTCGGAACAAGGCCGAGCTGAGCCCACTCATTTCTGTTTTTAGCATGTGTGATTCCATCAGATATGTTAAAATGAAATTTCTGGTTACATTCTGTACTGATAGCTATAAAAACTAATGACTGTACTGCAGGCTGTAATATTTGTGTCACTTACACTGGGATAAATAAAGAGTAATTTCACCATGATGCCTGACTGCCTTCACGCTGAAATCCCAACTAGTAATTTTTCTAATATAATAGACAATTCTAAAGCAAGACTTGATGGCTGGGAGGCACATGAAATTTATACTGTGGCTATTTTTAATAATGATATTCATTAACCATTGTAAGGAGTGACCAAAGAATATAACAGATACCTTTCTGAGGTGTCTTCTTATTTAGGTACAGACTGCTTTATACAGGTGTCAGCAGGTAAAACCCCACACTGTTAGAATCACAGAATCCCAGACTGGTTTGGGTTGGAAGGGACCTTAAAGCTCACCCAGCTCCAACCCCTGCCATGGGCAGGGACCCCTGCCACTGCAGCAGCTTGCTCCAAGCCCCTGTGTCCAACCTGGCCTTCAACACTGCCAGGGATGGGGCAGCCACAGCTTCTCTGGGCACCCTGGGCCAGCGCCTCAGCACCCTCACAGGGAACAGCTTCTGCCTAAGAGCTCAGCTCAGTCTCCCCTGTTCTGTCAGGTTCAAGCCATTCCCCTTGGCCTGTCCCTACAGGCCCTTGTCCCAAGNGTCAGGTTCATTCCCCTTGGCCTGTCCCTACAGGCCCTTGTCCCAAGCCCCTCTCCAGGTTTCCTGCAGCCCCTTTAGGCACTGGAGCTGCTCTCAGGTCTCCCCTTCAGGAGCCTTCTCTTCTCCAGGCTGCTCCAGCCAAGTTCTCTCAGCCTGGCTCCAGAGCAGAGCTGCTCCAGCCCTTGGACATAGATTCACTTGGCTTTTCCGCTTTCAAAGATCACTCTGGTCTGGGCAGAACACCACCACCACAATTTTATTGCCAGGTCTGACAGACACAATGTACAATGTGTATGCTGTTATATTTCTCCTTGTTTATGGGAAGAATCTACGGGCTTTTTAGAACTTTTTTTTCCTGAAAACCATGCCTTGAAAATGTTTTTTGTCCTGTACATTATGCCACTGAACTGAATCTCAAGGAAAGATTACCATATAATTCAAATTCTCTGTACCGTGTTTTGTTTAATAATATGAAAATTACTATTATTAAAGTAGCAAGAACACAGCTCAAAATTTCTATGGGTGACTTGAAAACATTGTTAAATCAGGGAGGTTATTGTGTTTCTTTCTCTCAATAAAAAACACAGCACGCACATCAATGAGGGTTTAACACCAACATTTTTAAAGCAGTCTTTGTTTACAAGTAACTTTCCCAAGCACCAGGAGTTGGTTCCCATTGCCAGACTCCAGTTTCACACACTGAGCAGCATTTTATAACCTTGCTCTGCCAAATCGTCAAGGCTTGATCAATATACAGCATTACAGATGCATGTCATCATTGAGACCAGATGCTTCAAAGGAAAATACCTACTCTTTGCAGATGTCAAGCCAATTGCCCTGAAAGATCTTCCAGCCAAGTGCTCCTGATAGCGAAGCTGAAAGTACATGACATTTTTTCACATCCAAAGAGACACACAGGGACAGGGCTGTAGGCAATCCCAGTTGTCCCAATCTAATTAACTTCTAGTCCTCCAGGCAAGAGCAGATCTGAGCAATTTGTTTCTGTGTGAACATTGGAACAGTCAGCCAGAGCTCTCTTCATCGAGGTGAAGCTTTTCCACAATATGATGGACTCTGGATCATGCTCTATTATAAAGTCTCTCTACGTGGCTAAACACAGTTTATAAAACCTTTTCATTCCCTTGAATATCTTACCATGGTCCAGATATGGCATTACCCAATGACTGACTACCAGTGGACTATTAAGGGATATGTTTTCAGATATCTAGCACACCATTAATGTATAAGTCTTTAAAGCATATTTTTATACATGCATGTATGCATTTAAATCTATACCATAGGGTCTTCATTAGTGAATTCAGGTTTATATTAAGGATGTTTCTGGACTGTCAAAAGCTGCCTGGTTCTTTGTGAATGAGGAAGGCTTGAACCAGAAGGTCACATCCAGTTGGTGTCATTCAGCTGGGCTACTGTGATGAACATATAGTGACACCTGAGAGCAACAGAAGCCATTGTCTTTAGTACCTTGTCCATAGGCTTCCCTCTCTCCCTGCTCCAAATTTAGATTAGGCTGCATCCCCTATGCTCACAGAGCCTCAGCATCAGACAAATGACACACGCAGCAATGTTTAAACCACTACTCAGGTAGAGTGCTTGAGGCTGATTAACCTCCACTTTGACAACATATCTGCAAAGGTTACATTCTCCCTTTGGGCCACTTCATTTGTTAATTTAGTTCAGATGAAGGTGGACAGATGAGAATTTGATATGAAGTAACAACTTTGATCTATGAAATTCAGATCTAGATTTCTCAAGGTTTAGAAAACAGATGGTGAGATTTACTTGCTGATATAAACTTGCCTTTAAATATAAGCTCTTAAGACAAGAGCTATGTTTTTTCCAAACTGACAGAGTTGAATACTTTCTGACCAAGTATTTCTAGATATTCCACATGTGGACAGTGTAATGTTTAGTATCAGATTTACTTCTTTGATTATATTTGAAGATACATGTGATTTTTGATTAGCAGAGTGGTACTGCAATGTACTGAAATCACAGTACAAGTGTAAGTAAAATATAACAATTGCAATACACAGCTCAATTGCAATACCAATGCAAATTCTACCACGTCTCCATAACATGCTCACCATCATGACACTGACTGTCCACTGGAAGGAATATGTGGGTTTAAACCAGCCCAAGCCCATTCCTCTCTTCAAAATTCATTTGTTTAATGTTTACACTCTGTGCTGTACTGAGCCATTTACACCACCAGTTGATCCACTCAATGAACAGCTGTTTATCTAGAGCAAAGGCAACTCTCTGGTCCCCGTTCTGTTGAGATAAAGTCAGGTATCTTTGCAATAGCCATGGTCAGTCATTACTACATTATTCTGAGGTTTATAGACACATCACCCTTGCCCATCTCCTCTAAGACTTCTGCCATCGTAGAGATTTCCTCTTTGATCAGTTATACAAGCCAAGTCTCTGATACCCAATTTGCAATGCTAAGCTTGACAAGTCCTTCCAAATTAGGTGGCAGATTTTAGATGCATACCAGTGTAGCACAGCACACTGCCAGAATGCCTGGCCTACCTCTATGGTACATCTGCAAGGAAAAAAAAAAAACAGTACTTTTAAATACTGGGTGGTACTTATTCAAGCATGACCATAAACATCAACTTTTATTTGTCTACAGTAGACCATTATCAATAATTGCTTTATTTTACAAACCTACAGTCCTCTTTAAATCTCTGCATTTCAGCATCGCATTTTGGGTGTCGGGAGAGCTTTCAAAGATCTGCAGTGCCTCTCTGCAAACACTGACACTTACTTGTCCAGATGTGCAGGTGGCCATTTACTGAAACCAAATCATTATGCATGGTTTTGTTCGGTTTTGTGATGCTGCTAGGCAAAATCAAAGCATTTTCTAATAGGCTGGATTTCACCCCATCAGAAGCTAAGTTCTTTCTGCCTTCAGATACTGCCCTCTCGCGCTAATAAAAAGCAGTGGTTTCCAAATCTGCCACAGAGGTTACTCAAAAAAACCCAACAAAATAAAATAATTCAAGGTTTATTCAATATCTGTCAAATCTCTGTCTTGCAGGCAACTTACAAAAGCCTGACAGAAATCAATCTTCTGTATTTGTTCTCTTAATTACTAGCCTTTGACATACAGGTGATAAATGTGGGGAAGTAGCTAAGGGGAACCAAAATCACTGTCTCCTTCCCTAATAAAATATACTTTCCACTCCCTTTTACATAGGTCAAAGGAATGAATTCAGTTAGATGTTACAATAATAATTTGCTTGCACAAAGGAGTGTGCTGTTACATCTTTGAAGGTCAGATTTCCCTGAGACTTACAGACATGCAGAAGGAAACATCCTAGACTACTTCCTCCTTCTAAAGACATGGTATAAGACAGCATTGATTTTTCTTAATCAGCTACTTATGCAGACAGGATTATGTGTGGACAAGATACACAGAAGGTGGATTTAAGAAGGCTTACATGAATTAAGTTGAAACTGTTTCACTTTTCCCTTTCCCCTTTTCCCATGCTCCCATCTCTGCTACCACAGTCCTGCATCTGCAGGATGCTTGCATTGTTATTAACCATTGCAATATTTCTGTGAACACTATAGCAGAAAAATACTGGTTGGATTAGGGAACTCTGTGTAAGTATCAACAGTATTTATATTATTATATACAGCTATAGTGGCAACTAGAAATACCAATCATGATCAAAGACCTCCTACATATAATGTCCTTGTCAGTCTATGCACAACCTGTGAGGTACAATCACATCAGTGGAGAACTTAGAATGACAATCAAAACAGAGAATACCGAGTGGGGAAAAAAGTGTTGGAGATACTGTCATTCCCATTTACACATGAGAAATTAAGACTAGGGGTTAGACGGCACAAAGAAGCAAGGCATGTTCGAGTAGCGTTCCAACACGTTTTGGCCTCAGTTTGTCCTGAAGTGCTTTAGTTGAAGGTCACTTGGAAATAAAAGGTTAAGTTAAAAGGAGGACCCAACTTGTCCAAATACCGGACATACTTCAGTCTTTCTGAGCTGCCATAGTTACCCCTGATGATTTCAGTTGTACTAACTGCAGGAAGTCAGAGAAGCTTCATAGGTTGTCTAAATACTCTGCAAGGGTACGAGCTATTCTTCAAGCACTTCTCATCTTCACCCCAACTATTCTTCCTCTTCATGCTATGCAATGGCACCCAGAAAGTGTCTCCATTAATACGCTACAACTTCTATGACAGAAAACTCCTTCTCTGTTCCAGAAGGACAATAAGAAGCAGCAAAGTTAATGTGATGTGCTCATCCAGAAAAATAATTACAAACATAGAAAGTTGCTTAGAAGGTTTTGGAGGACAGCCTCCCTTGGCAGCTTTGTCTTCATCAATTTGACAGGCATCTTAAGAAAAAAGTCAATTAATTTTCCAATTTTTGCCATACTGAAAAACACGCTTAAAACTTAAAAGGCAATTATTAGTTTTCTACCTCTCAGAGAAGTAAGGCTAATGTAATTTCTTCCAAAATAGGAGTTCAGTGAACAGGGCTAGGCTACTGAAAGCTAAATTGAAACTCAGCAGTGGTTCTGCTAAAGTAATAAAGGCTGCTAAGAAAAAAAGAAAACCCTAAATGCCAAAGAGATCTCCACCAAATACCACTCCACGCTTTTTAGTAGGAAAGAAAAAACTCACTAATCTTAAAATCAATTCATATAGTTAATACCAGTTTTATTGCCCCAACAAACAAACATGAATTGAAGTGATAAAGCCTGTAAGGTTTAATGTAGGAATTCAAAACAGATTAAGCACATTTACACTCATTTATCACATGCAGGTAGATAAAAAGTGGAATGTAAGCCATCAAGTCAGAAAACAGTGACATGAAACCTAATGAAAGCAAACAAATTCATCTCATTATAGCAATGTGCCTCTCCTAGACTGCAGATTTCTGAGGTCAGCTCTATATATTTACCCTACTCACGTTACTCTATTAGAAGTAACAAATAACCAGCAATATCCCTCAAAACATGTGGAGGGTTCACAGATCTAGTAATTAGTAAAAGACCAACAAAGATCACACAAGATCCAGGTATGTACCAAACTTTCTCTGTCTCTGACCCTTCATTTCTATGGAGAGGAATCACAGGCAAGAAGGAAGCTGTGATGTGCTCCAATAGGTCTTCTGAGCATTCAGATTAGAGGTATGGAGAGGGATATAGAGAATTCTCCCTTCACTTTGTGATATTACTGACACCTGTAAATAAGAATTTGAGTTGTGTACTCAACAGCAAGAATAGTTTTCTTTTAGGAGTCACGTTTCCTCTTGGCAACTTTTCAAACAAGAATAACAAAAGATGTTTGGAAAGAGAATGGAGCACATTCAAGTTTTGTGGCAAGTCAATTGCACCTCTCTCGGTCAGTGTGTTCATTCTCTGCTTCCCTGTAGGCAGCATTGAGGTACTGGAAGCCTGGTTTAATAATGATTAAATATATCTTCAGAGTGGTTATTTTCTTTTTTTTTTTCCCCATTATAATTTTGTTGCCAGAGAGAATTTCTTGCTGCTTCAACCATTTTTGGAGAATGGGAGAATGTGGATCTCAAAAGCAACACAAGCAATTGCAGGAGTTTTCCCAAAATACCCAGTCAATTTACCTTAGATTCATTTTAAAAGCACAGTTTCAGAGGTGGAAGGGATAGTTAACTCTTCATGTGTGCTGTTGGAATGATACAATTTACAGGGAATAATTACTGTGAACTAAGTCAGTATTATTTAATGACATTGGCCAGCTCAATGCTGAGACCTATTCACTCATTTCACACAAGCCCAAGCTGCAACAATACGCACTCACTAGTAAGCCAGGTTTAAATTTACTAGAGTTGGCAGGGACTGTAGTTTTCCTGCTGAAAGTAAGTGGTAAAACATAAGCGCATATGACCACAAGATCTCATTATGTCAGATCAATGAGCTGAGTTTTCACTCCATGTATTCATACTGTGGCTGTATGCATCCCTATAGATTACATTTGTTCAGCTGTTTAATGTATTATTAATCTTCAGAGATATTTTCACTTCTTCAGTACATATATTTGAAGTGAAAGCAGGAAGACTTACAAGTGAATGTCAAAATCTTCCAGATTGGAAGTGCCTTTGCCAAATATTCCATTCAGACACTGGTATATAATTGCAAGCTAAGGGATTATTCTGCATCCCTGCAACACAGCCCTACCAAGGTCAGCCCTATAGAGACAGCAAGAAGCTGCTGCAGAGGATCAGCTGACAAGGCTTCTCTCAAGCTGTATCTGTGCCTTTCATCACAGAAGACATCATGAAGAGCTAACCTACAAAACAGATATATATCATCATAACCAACTCTACAAGCAGCAATTCAAACCACTTCTAAAAGTGAATAATGCACATCAGGCATAACAAAGTAGTAGGAAATTCAGGAATTAGAACTTGCTATAAGGAGTTAGTATTAGGAAACAAGCAAAGTACTCAAAGTCCTCAGTGCTCTGTGTCAGCTGAAGATAATTCTGTTTCTAAAAGTATTTAGAGGAAAGTATACCCCTATCCACTGCAATTAACAGAGTCTGAAAAATTGTAGTTATCAAATTTTCCACTGCCAAAATCAGGTTCAGCTGACCTCAAGTTCAACATCATCCTTCTGTTTGAAAGCTCCTGAGCAGTTTTTTTTCTTTCAAAGCAGTTTATATAAATGTAGCTAAATTATTGGAGTGCACACTATTAGGATGCGATGCTACAGTAATCATTTGCATTTCTTGAGTCTTATTTGCATTTGTACAGGAACAATTAGTAACAAGAAGGTGTTTATGTTAAAGCAGATTTTAGTTATGCTAAATTCAGCTCTCTGCAGCTCTACCTTATCATAGAATCCCAGACTGGTTTGGGTTGGAAGAGACCTTAAAGCTCATCCGGTCCCAACCCCCTGCCATGGGCAGGGACCCCTGCCACTGGAGCAGCTTGCTCCAAGCCCCTGTGTCCAACCTGGCCTTGAGCACTGCCAGGGATGGGGCAGCCACAGCTTCTCCGGGCACCCTGGGCCAGCGCCTCAGCACCCTCACAGTAAAAATATTCTTCCTTTTGTCTAATCTAAATCTCCCCTCTTTCATCCTGAAAAATACTGAAAAGATTATTGAGTTGCTGCTACTGCTGCTGCTGAAAAGAGAAACTTCAGAGCTTTCTTGTCATGACTGCCGTTTGACAGCTTTCAGTTCCATTCCTTATTGCAGTTTGTCTTCACAGTCAGAATTGAAGCAAAGTGACAAAATCTGTTTTGTTTGAAATTAAGTATTAAAACCAAAGCTTAATAATTAAGTTTTCATTTTGGTCTCTAAATGTTTTGTGGCTGTTTCTACTTATTCTATAATTCATGAAAACAAATTAAATGCCAAAAGAAAAGAAACACTGAAAATAAAAACTACGAAAATGGATTGTTCCCACGTTTTTCTACAGTGTGATTGGTCAATGCCACTCCCAGCAATTGCTCCCTTGAATAAATAGTCTCTTCCCAATGGGGAAGAGGAAGATGATTATAAAAAACAAATGAAAACCAAATGGAATCTGTGGTAGCAGCAGTCATTAATATTTAAAGTAATGATAAAAACATGCAAACAACTTCTTTTATTTATATTCTCTACTAGAATTCAGCAGTACTTCACTGACATGGACCCGAGTGAGCAACGGGCGCTACTGCAGCAAAACAGCTCTAAATATTTTTTATACATGCTTAAATAAAGGCTTTATTTAATAAAAATGCAGTAATACTTATTTGAAAGGACACCGTGAAATTCACTTAAGGAGCAAAGTTCAGTACCACACATATTTATTTTGACTTTCTTTCTGGATATACCTAGCTTGTAAAACATTAAACAATTAGAAAGTCAAACCTTTACCACCTCATCTTCTCTCACCTTCAACACAGAGAGAACAATAATTCAGTCTAATTATAGCTCTTAAATAATGTGCTTAGCAGCACAAATTAGCTATGGAATGATTTAGGAATTCTGAAGTAGCAAAATGGTCTTTTATCTGTAATAAAATCGATGCTGCTTTTGCAGGGGGAGAATAGAGCAATATCACTTGATACAGACCTTCTTTCAGGTACGTACATGTAGGCTCAGTGCCAACCTAATTAAAAACAAGGTAGAAACTGTGTGTTTTGTAATGCAGACTGACATGTCCTTTCCACAGTCCCAATTGAGGATCACCTTTCTTCACCTACTGCACTGTGAAAACTGTTATAGTTCAATAGAAAAAGGAAAATACATCTTTAACATTAAGATGAACTATTATTCACTTAGAACCACCATGCATCTTTATACTGAGTATTCTGTAACTCGAGCATCCTTCAAACATTTTATCATTCATTAATTCATCTCATAATTAGTTAAATAAAGTAGTCTCCATACCTGCTTTTATTTAGCTTCACTTCATGAAATAAGTTTATTCATCTTTCTGTGTCTGGAAACACAATGTACAGCACCAAATAACATACATTAACCTCACCACTTTAACTCTTGTTAGGCTATTGCCAAATTAACCTTAGTGACAGGGTATAGATTTCCAATACTGTTCCCTCCTCAATAAAATGTGTGAGATTAAACAAAAAAGAAAGGAATTTTCTTTTTCTGTACACAAATATTAGACCTTTTCTAATTAGACAAGGCCTTAGACAAAGTCTGAGAACCTTAGACAAGGTCTGAGGGAAGATGGAAGTTTTGTACAAGTAACAACATATGGATTTCTGATAGGATAACTCAGTCTAAGACAAGTGAAATCATGATAATTAAACCTGTTGGTATAGAGTGAAGGACCTGCTCCATAAATTCTACAGTGTTTCTTGCTTGATAAATAGAAAATAATGGCAATTGTGTGACAGAATAGCAATTTACACTTGCTTTTTCACAGCACTTTACACACAATAATGATTTCTCTGCAATGGTTCATCACCTTCATCCTAACAGCAACTGCCATCACTTCCTGCCCACACACTCCATATACCTAAAAGAGAACGTGCACCACAAACACCACTGAACTGTCCAATTAATCGTGACAATTAATCATGAAACTCGACACTTTCATAATAGCTTTCATCTCCACAGTGCCTGTAAACAGGCACTAAATACAAGAATGGTGCACTGAGCTATATGAGCAATAAGTATCCTCTATTTACCGCTAAACCAGGTTTCTGTCAGGAAGAGCTCTATACCAACAGTGCTTCCTCTCCATCTCAATCCAACCTAGATCAATCCATCTTAGGTCACATCCTGCAATAGGTTAACCCTCCTGTTGGTCTATCTCTCTTCATTCCCACATAAAGTATTCCAGGCAAATGAATATGCTCTACATTTTCCCAAAGCTGTTTTTTGGTTTATTTCTCACCAGTTTCACAACACTGAAAGAAAAGACTTTAGCTATCCATACCATTTCATTATATACCTCATTATTTTGGGTTAGAAATATCCTTTTCTTGCCAAAATTAGAGCTTTTTACTGTATTACACTTAGGTGGTGTTGCAAAGTACCAGTCTTTACCTTCTCCCCAAAGATAATGTCTTCTGGAAAGCAGAAAGACCCTGAAAAAACACTTGTTAAAGAGAATTAACAAAATAAACTCATTGCACTATAAAAAGAAGCTGCTGCAGCAAATAGGAGACAAAAATTCATTGCCCAGAATGGAGAGAAACTTCCAAGGTTCCTTCTAGCTCTCATCATGAAGGACAGATTTTGATTAATAAATGTAATTTGGGAAGACAATGTCTGATTTCAACAGAAGTTTCCTACTGGAGAATGTCAATATCGACAATGGTTTCATTCCCAAATTTCAAGGATTTTTGTTCCACTTCTTGTCAAAGTACCTGTTATTCCCTAGATTTTTCATATTTCCCTTACATACGTAAGTCTGTTCTACTGTCCCTATCCTGCCTCCAAAAACCTAACCCTAACCCAACCCCCTGCCATGGGAAAGGATACCCTAGACCATGTCACCCAAGCCTCTGTCCAACCTGGCCCTGAACACTGCCAGGGATGGAGCACTTACCATCTTTTGGGGCAACCTGTGCCAGTCCCTCACCACCCTCACACAGTAATGAACTTCTTCCTTATATCTAACCTGAGCTTCCCCTGGTTCAGTTTGAACCCATCACCCCCCATCCTATCACTACAGTCCCTGATGAAGAGTCCCTCTCCAGCATCCTTGTAGGCCCCCTAAAATCAACCAAAAAAAGAAAAATCAACCCAAGAGAAAGAAAAAAGATATAAGCAAAAGAATGATTCCTGAAACAAATCAAATAACTAATAATTAAGAGCTTGACACTGCACTGCCTTGCTTCATCCTCAGTGGACCTGATTTTCTGATGCCATGGGCTCACTCCATTGACTTGCCACAAGAACAGCCTGCCTCTTCCTGCCTGCACACTGCAGGTACAGACTGTCAAAACAGACATATGGTGCATGCATCATTTTTTCTCCTATTAATTACCTTGCAGTAATTAATTAAAAGCTCCATCTCAAGCTGCTGACTTGCATTTCTCTGCCTAATTAAGGTCAAAAGATCCAGAAATTGGGGCAGTGATATTTTGCCAGACCAGCTGGCTTGCTCAGTGTATACAGTCCCATAGCTTTGAATAGCAGTTGCTACTCTCCAAGGTTTGGAAAGAGAAAACCTGTGAAGATCTGCTGCTGCAGAGCCCAGTATTTTTTTATGCCTGTTGGTAAGTGAAAAAAAAGTCTCAAGAAAGAAGTTCAATGGGAATTTAATGGAATATAACCTCTATCAGCCTAGAAATAGCTCTAGGAATTGATACGGTCAGACTTCTTTCAAAGACCTAATGCATCCCCCTGCTGCCTGGGGGTGAAATGAAAGGGAGAATGTGGAAAGAAGGGCTCTGAGATTTGCTCCATCTTTCTTTGCTTGCTGTCAGACTCATATCAAGGCATTCATAGTCTTTCTAACAGTTGCTTACCCATTTCAAGCCTTCATACAGTGTTCTCCCAGTAAAACATTCCAAAGTGTAAACCTATATCCAATTAATGTCCTGCTTGCATCCAGTCACTAACAAAGCTCAATCCTGGCAAATACTGGCAGTGTTCAAGGCCAGGTTAGATGGGGGTTGGAGCAGGTTCGTCTAGCAGAAGGTGTCCCTGCCCATGGCAAGGGAGCTGGACCTGAATGATCTTTAAGGTCCCTTTCAACCTAATCATTCCATGTATGACTTCCCTTCTTCCTCACCTTTTTGGCAGCATGCAATTTCTCTGCTTTCCCCAATAATATTCCTTCAAAAGCTTGGCTTCTCCATGGTGCACCAAAACACCTCAACTTTCCTCCCAACTGCAGCACAAAATTCTTATGTGAATCCTTGGGTGCCATGGTTTAGTGTGAGGTGTCCCTGCTTATGGCAGGGGGGTTGGAACTGGATGATCTTAAGGTCTTTCCAACCCGAACTATTCTATGATTCTATCTCAAAAAGCAATGAGAAAAATTTCAGGCAAGGCCAAGACCTAAGCATTTTGGAAAAGTAAATGTTTGTGATGAAAGAAGATGGGTTTCTCTTTAGCACATGCACTAAATTAAAAGTGGCAGCAGCCAGTAAACAAGAAATAGGGAATACAGAAATTGAAAGCAATCTGGAAAATTTAGGACAGAGAAAGAAGGGGGGGGGGGGGGAGAAAGAAAAAAATATTATGGA
>NDXB01000366.1:31354-43275 GCA_002631895.1 Agapornis roseicollis
GGGGGGGGGGGAGGAAGCAATAATATTTTATGTAATAAATGCCCGGTAGAAAACAATAAGCAATCACATTTCATACTGGGGGGTCTGGGAATTTGACAGTGCCAGATGCTACTTGTGTGAAATGGAAAATGAAGGATGGCAAAAAAGCACACCGAAATCAAACGATACTGACCGAAATACATGTGAAAAATCAGACATCACCACTTAAAGGCCAGGCATTGCTGTGGAGTTGAAGATAGTAGCTGAAACAAAACTCATTACGGATAAATTGTATTGTACATTGGTGTCTGCATTCGTATGCATTATTGTGTCCATTGTAGCTTCCTGCAGCTGGAGGAATAAGCCTGTGTGCCAGTACAGATTGAGATAGACTGGCTGAAAAACACTCTTCAGAGAAAGACCTGGGGAGACTTGATGAACAAACAACTGGAATGTGAGCCAGCAGTGTGCCCTTACAGCAAAGAAGGCCAACAGCATTGGGAAGACCACTGCCAGCAGGTCAAGGGAAGTGAACCCTACCCAGACTCTACTAAGCACCAGTGAGACACAGCTCTGGTTCAGCTCTGGGCTCCCCAGTGCAAGGCATGGGCAGACTGGAGCAAGTCTAGCAAATGGCCACAAACATGATGAAAGGATTGGAGCATCTGAGCTACGAAGAGAGGCCGAGAGAGCTGGGACTGCTCAGTCTGGATAAGAGGTGGCTCAGGATGGGTTTTATCCATGAAAGGGAGTAAAGAAGACAGAAACAGACTCTTCTTGCTAGTGCCCAGTGAGAAAACAGGAGGTTAGTGGCACCATTTGAAATACAGAAAATTCCACTTAAATATTGGAAAATACATTTTCACTGATACAAGTTGCCCAGAAAGGTTGTGAAGACTCCATCCATGGAGATACACAAAACCCAACTGGGCTGGCCCTGTACAGCCTGCCTTCACTGACCCTGCTCTGTTGGTCTAGGCAACCTGCAGAGGTGCCTTCCAACCTCAGCTATTCTGTGGCTTTTTGACTTTTGCTGTTACCTGAGCCCCTGTGGAAAGCCTGGAGTCACCAGTTAGAAAAGGCTGTGAGAAAATAACATAATAATAATAGTAATTTAACACAAATAGTGCATTTGACACCTGATGCTCTACGAACCCAAGTCAAAGGCCAGAGAACTAAACTGAAGCATTTCTTCTGACTTTGTAAGCAATAAATAGTGAACAACTCTTCCAGAGGAACGAGCCTGCGTACATGTTGCATATGAAACACACAAGGTCCATCACTGTCAATGAGCATGCTCATTTCCTTACTAATATGTGTCATAAATTACAGCTGATCAAAGACCTACAGATAAGCACCTTAATGATTTCTTAATCATGTTTAAAATGCCTTAAACTCAAGAAGAAACAGGAGAGTTTAAAGGGATTTAACAGAATAGCAAAGTGATAATGAATATTATAAACCAACTGGATTTGCAGCATAGCAGCTTACAGGCACATTCATGTCCTCCAAGATTTTCTTTTAAGTTAATACCCTACACAGCTAAATTAAGTAAGAAATATGAAAGTAACTGAAATGAAATGACCAAAAATTTTGGTCCAACATCCAAGAATTTAAGAATGCTGCGCTGGGAATTAGCGCTGAGGATCTGGTCCCCATTGACAATTCTCATTTAAGAGAATGGACTAAAAGTAATGATATTGGTAAAAATGAACCAGAATTACCAGGCTTCATTCCATTCCATCCCAGTAAATTGCCCCCTTTGGGGGCCAAATTTCTCCCTAGGGTACAAGGCCAGAACTACTGCAATTTGCAGTACATATTTACATACTAAGTTCAGAGTGCACATGGGACCTAAAACACTGTCATAGCTCTAAAATGAAGAGCAGAGATAGAAGTATTCCCTGATTAATTTATAATTTAGTCTATGAAACTTAGATTTGTTTGCTGGACACCAGAATATGCCAAAGCCATCAGTCTCTACATATATTCTTAGTATGCAGCATGGGATAAGGAGGGCACTGACAGAGCATGCTTTTAGATAGACTTTGAAGTCTGACAGTACTCAGAGTAATTGGAATCAGGCAAAATTAGAGTCCTCTTGGGATTGCTCTGACTGGTTTTCAGGTCAAAGCATTTGTGAATGTGTGAAAAAGTCATCTTAGGATCAATCACAGGCATAGAAAACTCCTGATCTACTGATGCATAAAATGAACAGTAGGAAGTTGTTTTAAACAGCTTGAAAAGTACTTTATTGCTTACCCATCATATAAAGTTCAGAGAGAGCTGACTTTTGTGACTATCTGAAACACTCCACTCGCTCACAAGATGCTTGTTTCTTACAAGGAGTGGTGGTCAGTTTTCCAAAGATCAAAAACAAACAGAAAAATTCAGCTACACATCCTGTACCCTGCGTTACCTCCAGTGTCTTTTGGAAGGACCTGGCACCATTTTCCAGATAATAATATATAGGGAAGTAAAAAGGAAGTCAGCAAAACCATCTGGACTGTGAAGAAACTAAAGCTACTGCAGACAATGAGAATGTGAAGAGAAGGCTGCGTGGAGACCTCATAGCAGCCTTCCAGTATCTGAAGGGGACCTATACGGATGCTGGGGAGAGGCTCTTCCTTAGAGACTGTAGTGACAGGACAAGGGGTAATGGGTTCAAACTTAAACAGAAGAGGTTTAGATTGGATCTAAGGAAGAAATTCTTTCCTGTGAGGGTGGTGAGGCACTGGAATGGGTTGCCCAAGGAAATTGTGAGTGCTCCATCCTTGGCAGTGTTCAAGGCCAGGTTGGATGAAGCCTTGGGTGGCATGGTTTAGTGTGTGGTGTCCCTGCTTATGGCAGGGGGGTTGGAAGTGGATGATCTTAAGGTCCTTTCCAACCCTGACTATTCTATAATTCTATGAAANGGTTGGATGAAGCCTTGGGTGGCATGGTTTAGTGTGTGGTGTCCCTGCTTATGGCAGGGGGGTTGGAAGTGGATGATCTTAAGGTCCTTTCCAACCCTGACTATTCTATAATTCTATGAAATTCACCAAAACCAAAACCCTTAATATTTGGGCTTTTATATTATTGCCATTATTACTGTTGTTATTCTTGTCATTAGTATTACTGTTACAAAATTCAGACAGGTATAGTGTAAACCACATATTCTTACATAGCCTTTTGTAATAGAAGTGGCATTTAATAATCCTAACCATCAGGCAATATCACTAGCCATATTCAATGCCAGATACTCTAAGGCCTAACTGTAGCACCAGTAGGTTGATTATTTCAATGAAACATCTTATATTTCTCTTCTTTTTCTTTGTGGATTCTGTGCCTTGGCTTCAAGTCTGAACCTGGGAAATCCATATTTTGGGTATCTGCAGTGCAAAATCAAACAAAGAAAGAAAACATTTCACAGCAGCACATCTTAACTGAAAGAACAGCTACAACACATAAAAGAGGCAAGGGAAGTTATGACGTAGGGGCCTTGTCTGTACAATATTCCCTGATGGTGAGAAAATCCAGTCCTTGGGGAAGCAGAAGTGAAGAGTTTCAAAACAATCTCTTCTGCCATTTGAGAGGCCTGAAATCTCAGCCCGGACAGGTTGCTCAGAAGCTCAAAATCATGATTCTCTGTCTATGCTTATATTTTGTACCTCAGAAGCATTCCACAAAATTCACTTGGACTGAAAAAGGGAGTGAACCCCTTATCAGACTAAACTGTTTTCTTGCCAGAATGTGGGCTTTAGATGGTCAGTTTTCCTGTGCCATCACCATCAGTTTACACACAAAGCCCCTACTGTTACTGGATCCTAGTTCCTAATTCATAGTTATAAATCCTCTTGGTTTTGTCCTACACTTCAACAAATATACTTAGCAATAAAATTGCAATTATGTGATTCCACAAAACCATACCCCTTTCCACGTGTATTTAGGAGCCTGCATTTCTACCCTAAGTACCAAATCAGACTAGTTCAAGGCATCCATTACTCTGATCCAAGTACTAAGAAGCCTTCTGTGAACACTTTGCTTATTCTCAGCCATTGCCACAATCCAACTAGCATTCTAACCATGTAGTTCATTTCTTTGGGTCATACTATCCAACCCAATTCATGTTATTGAATGTGTAGTTTCATTGGCTTCAGTTTATGGGGTTTTTTTTCCAAACTGCTTTTCTATGAAAGTTTAAGGTTCATACCTGTTCCCTGGAAAAGATTTCTAGTTTGTTCAAATTCTGAGAGCTGAGAACCCTCAGTTTCTGTTCCTGGATTCTTACCTTTCCAGATCATAAGAGCCAGGGGATATGCTTTCACATCCTAATTGATACCCCATAAAATTCCTATTAGTTATGCTGAGTAGTAGACAGTTATAAGATAATGGAATTGAGCAATTTAATTACAAAAGCACTTTAAATAATCATCTATAGCTGTCTATCACAATATTCAGGAGTACTGCAGCTTACATCATCAGAATGCTGAATGCAAAATCGTTCATGTGCAATATTGGGCTGGCATCTAGAATTGTTATTTTTGGCTGCAGGAAAGCTGCAAACCCTTAGCTTTCCCCACGGTTATGATGGGGACAGACCAACACAACCTAATTCACTCTGCATTTTCCCATGCCTGGGAAAATGTGCTTGGAGGGGGAAACCTGTGATTCCCACCTTTTGAACGCCATGGTATGTGCTAGGATTTGAAAGATCCTGCTGATCTCCATCACAGAAATCTCTCACAAGGACTGGAGCAGTTTTGTAGGAGACAACAACAGCTGGATGTCACCAGATAACACTTAGGAAAAGCCACCCTATCCAAAGGCATACGGAGATGCGCAGAAGTGGAAGAAGAAGCAGCACTGCACATCACAGGATCTCTACACGTGAGGACCAGAAGAAACAGCCCATCCCAATTTCCAGTTCTGGGCTCCTTATTACAAGAAAGATCAGGAATTACTGGAGATGGTTCAGCAGAGGGTTACAAGGATAACCAGAGCTCTGGAGCACCTCTTCTATGAGGAGAGATTGCAGGAGCTGGGCCTGTTTAGTCTAGAGAAGACTGAGAGAGGACCTCATTAATGCATATAAACATCTCAAAGGCAAGTCCTAGGAGGATGGTACCAGACTTACAGGGCCAAAAAAATGAATTAATCTATTATGGTTTTAAGCCTTACTAACAGAAAATCCTTTGGGAAAACAATCATGAGCAATTTTGTCTGTTGATTACAAAAGACTGCACAAATTCTCCCAAAATTTCAGATGATGGAGATCAGTCACAGAAGAACATGGAATTACAGCAAACATCAAACAAGGATGCAAGCCTTCCTGTGGAAAAATACCAGACCCAGCCATAAAATCCATTACAGATGTGCTAATGACCGACTTGGTGTTGTCTGCATTCATACCAGAATTATATTTTCTATATATCATATTTCAAACTCCAGGTTATATTCAATTGCTCTGCATATAACAAATTAATTTACAGATGGATAGTATTATTTCATACGCTATAATTGTATCCGTTGCATAGGCATCTAATGTTCCTCCTGGGTACACTCTATATACCATATATCAAGCTTCTATATATACACACACATATATATACTGGAAGAATACTTCATAATACACCAAATAAATCTGTAAAGAAAAGCTGCAGCCTAGAGAACAAATTGAGAGCAAATTGGGCACTGGTTTTTTTAACAGAAATATAGCCTTAGATTAACTGAAAGCGTGGAACTTACCATTAATTAGCTCTGCTGCAATTCATTACACTTCTCTTATAGATTATAACAACTCATTCATGTGCTTCTGTGTGTACTCTTATATGCCAGATGTCACACTTCTGAATATCAAATTTCAGAAATTTGAACTATTTTGTTATGTTTAATATGACATTTACTAAAGCAGATTCAAGCCCCACTCATTTTTATTTGTGGAAAATATTCTAATGGTGTTATATGAAACAATCACAGATTAACTCATGTTCAAATTCCTCTTTGCAGCTTGACTCGTGTTTACAGATTGAGTCCCTGTGACTATACTTTTTGCATCAGTAAGGTGATCCTGTTTCTTAGTCCAACTCTTCTGTGCTTTGAATATTTTTACAATCTTCATTATATATAACCTGCTGACCTTTTAAAAGCCAAATATTTAATTTCAATATTTTATTAGCAAATATGTATCTTTAGAACACAAAAGTCCTAAATTAATAGAAAACAGAAAATCAGGAGGAAAAAGGGCAGCCTGCTGTTTTGTCAGATCCATTTATCAGTGGCTGCATTTAAAAATAACCTTTTCCTAAGGAAAGAAAATTGTATTTTGTGTGAAAATGAACTTTCAAGGAATATGCACCAATTGCTTTCCCTACTATTAATTCACAATACCATGACAGTGCTGTGACCAGTGAAAGAATTTGATCCAATGGCACATCAAATTGTTTTCTGCAAATAATTAAAATTCTTACCCTTTGAATTCTCTTCATTGCTGTGGCATTAAGGAAGTACTGTACCAATCTCCATATTCATGAAGACTGTATCAGGAGTAGAGCCTTCATAAAACTCTGCTCCTGCCATTGCCTATGAGGGTCAGGAAGTCAATTTCTACTTTGAAACAGCCCATAATATCAATATAAACCCTCATGTTCAACTTTCAAATATCACTTTCATGCTTTTTTACGATGATCAGTATAGTAAAAGAGAAGAAAAGAGAACCAATGAACCCTACCTTGCAGTTAGGTGTAAAACTAGGTATCACACTCAATCTCTCAGTAATATCATTTTTCTTATCTTTCTTAGTCATCTATATAACTTACACCAAGGAATGCCTACCCTAGCTCAAAATAGCTGCTTCTTCATGTTCTGGCTTCCATAAAACCAAATGCAAAACCAAAGTGTCTACTGAATGAGCTTGAGCTGAACAGTGCTCACCCCACCTGCATCTCCTACGTGGTGAGAAAGTAATTACGCAAAGGGCTCTGAAACACCTACAAACAGTCACAACTCATTCACTTTCCATTTGCAAATATGTATTGCCACATATTTTTATTTCCTTTCAGGTAACAGACCAATCTCTGCATTGTCTGCATCACCTTTAGAGCATGTTGCCAAAACTAGGACTATTGGCAAGGAAGTTAGGTAGATATTTCACTGAGCCTTTGTGAAGAGTCAGTTTGAATTCCTAAGGGTATTCATCTCCTACAATGATGCCTTTAACACTTGCCATGAGATTTATAGAGAAAGACATGAATCTTCACTCATTCAACCATATGCATTAAACATTTACTTTCTGAATTGACAAGAGCAGCTTGGCTGAGGGCTATAGCCAAGAGCTGAGATTTCCCAAGTCCCTGGTGATTAGCTATTGAGTCACTATTGAACCTTCATATCTTCAACATGCAAATTCCCAAATAAGATGAATATTCAGAAGATGCTAACAATTCACTTGCAGGAAACCAGATACCAGTGGGAGAGGGCCAGAGACTGAGGTTAAGTCTGCACTGACAGATGTAAACAAGTATACTTTTGGTGCCATAGGGCTTCCAGGTTCGAGCCAAACACCCTTTCGCAAGCTTGGGGCACAGGCAAAATAAGTACAGGAAAGTCTGCATCTGACCACACTGACATACTATCCATACACTAAAACTAAGGCAAATATACAGTACGTGCATATCTGAATTTAATGTTGCCAGTCAGATCTGCTCCCTCGTGACCCAATGAAGTGATAACAGATAATTGTACAGCTCAGTAGCCAAAGCTACTAGCAATACAGCCTGACTTCTCCTGCAACTGGTTGATCTTATACATCTGCAATGCACTAAACATAATTATCTGCTCATTTTCCTAAATGAAAAAAATGAATATAACCCATTGAAGCACAAAATGCCTTCTGCATGCCAGCTTGCTAAACCCAATTCTACTGCATCTACAAAGCAGCAGTACTTTGTTCTAATTATGTTTTAACTACCAAAGATACATTTTCCAAAATAACCTTTTATAAATGTTAAGCCTAAAGAAATGGCTTCATAACGTCTGTGGAACCTGTTTTTGACTTCAATTCCAGCAAAATCAGAATTTAAACAAATGAACATCTCCTTTGAGTGCGCAGACCTCAATTCCACGAACATTATGGTCTGTTTCTTTATTCATATAAATAATTCTATCTAAGGCCATGAAACTGCTCACATGAATATACTACAGATCGAATCTGAATGATTTTTACTCGTTATTAACATTACATGTATAGATTACAATTAAATGGCAGTCATACAGTGATTTACAAGCAGCAGCTGCAGTTAAGGCTTACAGGAACTAAAATGTCTAAAGTCTTAACTGCAAATGTTCCCATATATTCTGATCCCCTATAGAAGTCAGACAGCAAAGAGAGCAGGCCAGTTGATCTGCAAGTGACATGACCCTGTCATGCTGTGTAGCTACTGTTACACCTCAACTAGCAGCAGATCCACAAGAGAAATGTTCAAAGTTAATCAGGATTGATCCACTAGTAACCTATTCAAAACAGAGCTCAGCCTCTACACAGTAGGGCCAATGTCACATATAAATCAGGTATAATAAGCTACCGCTGATGGATTTACAGAGGTGTATGTGGCGTGAACAAAGAACAGAGTCTACTAATCTACATATCAAAGCAACTTTTGGTATGTAGAAATAGTAATTTCATTTACTTTATGTAAACTTCCCAAAGAAAACTATTAATTTTACCAGATGTATTTTATCTTATTATCTGTTAGATTTAACAAAATATTTATATGCTCATAAGGTTACTTCAAAAAAAAAATGGGAATTTAACATGCTTATGCCTTGTAGCTATTTTTCTAATCCATTTGGTTTTCTGGTTGTTTCCTCCAAGCATGCTGACTTTACATGTGTATATAATTGCTTTACAGATTAATTAACAGAGTTAAAAACTACTCTGAAAAGGAACAAGTTATTCAACATTCAGACTTTGAGAGAGTGTCAACAGAATTTAAAATCATAGAATCACAGAATAGTTCGGGTTGGAAAGGACCTTAAGATCATCCAGCTCCAACCCCCCTGCCATAAGCAGGGACATCTCACACTAAACCATGCAACACAAGTCTTCGTCCAACCTGGCCTTGAACACTGCCAGGGATGGAGCATTCACAATTTACTACTTAGGGGCTTTGCCAACATCATAGCTAAACTGATAGGTTATACTTTCCTATAGGGGGGAATGTGAATCTGCTAGGAGAGGCTCTCCAGAACAATGAGGCCTTTGTAACAGAACATGTCTAGATCAAAGAAGACATCAAAGAACACAAACGATCCTGCTATGTGATTATATTCTAGAATCAACTGTTCTAGCCCTGCAAGGTTGATCCTTCAGCCCTTTGCCCCTCAGGCAGACACACAGTGGAGCCCAAGGAATAAGAAGAATCAAATTTGAATATATCACTTGAACCTTTCAGGTGAAAAAAATAAGGATTTTTCCACCTTGGGACTAATCCTTAGGGCAGTGGACCACATCCACAGAACTCCTGCTTGAATGCAGTGTGTAAACAAAAAGGGATCTATCTCTCTAAAACAATAGGTACCTAAAGTAATTTGCAGGTCCTAGAAAAAGAAATTGTGCATCTAAATTTAGGAATATGTCTTAGAAAGGAACCAAATAATTAGCTTAAACATCAAGAGAATTTGCTCGCCTTCCTGCTAAGTTGAAAAACCAACCTGTTACAACAGTAGAAACTCATCAGATCTGCCTCTACACTTGGTTATATTTGCAAGCTTCTCTTTCCTCCTCAGAAAACTGGAAGGACAAACCTTTTAGAATTAAAAACTGGATGTCATGAGCTCACACTGCATAAGTGTGCATTAGCAGCACCATCGTGGCAATCTTTTCTCTGAACGCATTCTTGCATTCTGTCCTCCCTGCATCGTGCACATTAGCTCTCCAAGACTGCTGCAATGGCAATGCTGTAAGGCCACAAGTACTAAGCTGGTGTCTCAGTAGATCAAATGTGACTGCTCTCTTTCAAAGGCTAAAACTGAGGACAAACAAAGTCTTTGGAAAAGATTCAGCTTCAAATACAACTCCAAGCAAAGGAAACCAATGGAAACACTTTCGAAGATCATGGTACTACTGGCATGGACTACTGAAAGTTCATGCTTCTGATTTAAATATCTGTAGGTTTAGTCACAGTGACTTCTGAATGGCAGAAATACAGAGATAGGCTGGGGTTAGAGGGGTGCTTTTTGTTTATTTGGGTGGGATTTTTTTTCTCCTCTGCAGATTATCAAAAGGTTTCTTTCTTTCTCTCCTCTGCCCAGCCTCTCACACAAGCAATTCCATATTCATGGGACTGAGAAAAGGTGAGACCATGCCCTCACCAGCAGCTGGGTCCATAGAGCCTGTGCCTCTCCCTCAGCACAGCAGCTAACCTCTGAAAGCAAAGTATTGACCATAAATTCCCTCTGGGAAGGAGGGGGTCCCAGCTTCTCCACCAGTCCCCAGCCCAGGTCTCTCTCAACTTTTTCACATTTTAAAGCTTTCTGGTTTCTACTCTAGTTTGGGTGTTGGGGTTTTTCCACTAATAATGCACACTGTTCATTCCTCAAACATCCAACGAAGCTTCTTCAGCACTTTGCACTTTGATTAATCCCACCCACTGGCTCTTCTTAACATAATCCATTAGGTTTGCATAACGCCTTCTTCTGGGCTGTGTAGACCTGGCTTTATTCTGAAAATTGAATTTTTAAGTGAACTTTCAATTACCATTTTGTTTTCTGGTTTACAAAGAGATTGCTGTTGGCAACCTCAAGATACGCAGCAAAGCAAAGCAGTTAAACAAAAATGTAGGGTTTCCACACTTGATTATCTACTGTTACCAGCTCCCAGAAAAGAGCATCTTTTATGCTGATCTTACATCTGCTTGAAGTTGAATTATCTCTTTCTTCTGTTCCTCAGACATTAAAGCCAAAACACCCTGCCTGCTGCTTTCTCTGATATGTCCAATGAAAATCTGACACGAAAAATTAGAAAGAAAAAGAAATGCCACACTGCTGTACTTTGATGCTTGGTTTATCTGTTCCCTAGGAAATTGAAACCTTCTTTTAATAACGTTCAAAAGCAATTGTAGTTTCTTGTTTTCTTACAACCAACTTTTAATTTACTGAAAAGTAACTGGAGTTTACAGGAAAATGGTCAAACTACTGTGAACCTGAGTTTTTTCTTTTATCTAGTGGACTAAACTGGGTATAACTTTCGTTATCACTTCATGTTGACTGTCTCTCTTGGGTTAATTTCGGCCCTACTTACTGTTCACCTCAGCCTATTTTGTTTCTTTGATGGGTTAAGACAAAACTAGTGACCCGTCATTACTTCCTATTCTCAATTACTTACCAGCACTGTCTCAAACCTTTCCACCCTAACTAGGATGGACTGAATGCTTTCTTGTCTATGCATCTGAAAGAGCCCAAACGCTGTCAAGAAGGCAGATAAAAGCTTCTGAGTAGAAAAAAACAGAGCACCGCATGGTTCTTACACTGAAGCTGTCATTCATTAAGGAGAAACCACAGGCAGCCTCGCACCGAGGTACCCCTGATCCATCTTTATCCCTCCAGGATTTTGTCTCCTTCAGTCTGGGTTACCTTTCTAGAAATCCCATGCCAGTTACTGTCCTTTAGGCCACTGATATTTCACTGGTTTACTTTTTTGACATAATTATTGTTAATCTCTGTTCCTCTAGGAGCCAGAAATTTCATAGAATATCATAGAATAGTTAGGGTTGGAAAGGACATTAGGATCATCCAATTCCAACCCCCATGCCATAAGCACGAACACCTCACACTAAACCATGCTACCCAAAGCTTCATCCAACCTGGCCTTAAACACTGCCAGGGATGCAGTACTCACAACATCCCTGGCCAACCCATTCCAGTGCCTCACCACCCTCACACTAAACAATTTCTTCCTTAGATCC
>NDXB01000367.1:0-57743 GCA_002631895.1 Agapornis roseicollis
AGGTTTAGATTGGATCTAAGGAAGAAATTCTTTCCTGTTAGGGTTCAAAAAAGTGAGAACTTTCTTTAAGCACAGATTGATTCTATCAGTCAACAGTGAAAAATAGGGGGCAATCTTGGTCTGAATGATTGCTCCAGTTTGAAATCCAGTAGTAAAGTGTGGCATGAGGGGACATCTACTAGAGATTTGGGTATAACCTGGGGACTTGCCAGCAGGAGGTTGTGGAAGAAAAAGGGAACCTGAGCACTACTGACAGTGTTAGATAGCAGGGAAGGGACAAAGGAGCTTCTAGAAGGCCTTAAGTGAGTATTATTAGCAGCTTTAGAGGAATATTAGTGCCATTGTTTAATAAGCACTATGTAACGTGATGTATCAGGTACTATTCTAAGAAGAAATAATGTGGTTTGGAACACAATCAGAGTAGGAAGAACTGCAGTACAGTTCACAAAACATGAGAAGACATGGCCTATGTCGTGTACAGCTGAAACTGAGAGGAGATAAAGTGATTTTCTATAAATATATTAGAGGCAAAAAATGTTTCTGTGAAAAAATGAGATTAAAACTGTAAAAATTATTTACTGGTCATAATAAATTGAGAGTACATTTGAAAGGAGAGCTGCAATATGATATGAAGTGAGTTTTCTAAAATTATTTCTCATAAAAGAATATATTGAGGGGTTTTAAGGTGAAGCTTGAAATAAGCCTATGAAAAGGTTCTAATAAATATGTCCAAGAATTCCTGGCATAAGAAGTCTGAACGTATTCATGCCTCATACTCTAGTATATCTAAATGGTATTGAGAATAGTCTTGACA
Source organism: Agapornis roseicollis (assembly GCA_002631895.1). Classification (NCBI taxonomy): domain Eukaryota; kingdom Metazoa; phylum Chordata; class Aves; order Psittaciformes; family Psittacidae; genus Agapornis; species Agapornis roseicollis. The sequence continues at coordinate 815 of NDXB01000367.1, forward strand.
GCTTCTAATTTGCACTTTTGTTTGCGTTAATCTTAAACTTCAAAGCTTTCCTGGTCATTTGCTGAAGTCAAGGAGGTTAATCCTATTCTTCTTTCTCTTCTGCAGTTGCAGAATTCAGTTTTTTAATGACTAGAAATAAAACTTAAGGGGAAACAAAACAATAGCAAGTTGCACTGAAATTACATTCCCTTAAGTGGTTTAATGGTGTATCCTACTTATTAAATGGTGTATCCTACTTATTAAATTTTTATTCATATTTAAGATCAGAAGGCATTGTAATCTCAGTTCAAGTTAGTATGGCTGTCTGTCTTTGTTCTGCCCCTTTTGAAATAATGATGAGTTTCTTTATCTTTCTCTTCATTCCTGCTGTTGAGGTGGAGGTGAAGTTCCATTTTCTAGGGTGATCTGGAAGTTGTATTTAAGGACTTCCTTACTTTCATTCTTATATAAGATTTGTATGATGTTACAGTCATCTTTGATGTCTTCTATTCTCTTTCTGTGGCACATTATAGCTGTGGAATTTTGTCTCCTGCTGTGTACAATGGGGATGGCATATTAGCAAAGATTCACAGAAATCACTGAGAAGCTGTTTTGTCAAAAATATCCTTCTTTTTCAGTGTTAGATTGGTTTCTCAGTATATGCAGATTTACAAACTGTTGAAAGAAGTAGCTACAATATTAATTCTTCACTGGGAGAAAGGTAATTGGATACTGACACTACATACTTTAAATACACGAATATATGATTCTATAGAATCAGAGAATATTTACATACTCTTCATTTGGGTTATACAAACTAAAATGGCAATTGTGTGATCCCAGAATGGAAGGAAGAACTTTGGTAAACAGTAAGTCTACTTTCAAGCACCAGAAACAAAGACAGATGAAAAACTGTAACGCCTCAGAGAAGCTATGCACTTTCAGAACATCTGTGTCTCTTCACATGTGTTCCCATGACCAACTCATCCCAGTAGAAAAACAAATAATAATTGTGGTTGTGGGGCCATTGTTTAGAATTTGCATACACAGAGTGTTGTGTTTCTATAATTGCATAGTAAAGATGTTCATTGTTTTCAGTCTTATTCATGTATCAGAAGTTTCCTTGTCTCCAGAGAATTCTTCCTACTTGTAGGCAGGTAGGAAATTATAAAGCTCTTGTTAAAACCCATGCCTGGAAACTCAGAAGTGCTGGTAATAACAGCAGATTATTGTTATTTTCACTTTGTATTTGCAATGTAGACTGTCTGGGTCCATCTCAGCCTGTGATTTCTCATGATTCTGTAATCTGGAGGCAACAGTTCATTTGACTTAGGAACGTCTCCAAGAGGCTTTGATAGAATCAGGGTGGTTTGTATTGGAAGGGACCTTAAAGCTCATCCAGTTCCAACGCCCTGCCATGGGCAGGGACACCTCACTCTAGATCAGGTTGTTCCGTGCTCCATCTGGCCTTGAACGTTGCTGGGGATGAGGCAGCCACAGCTTCTCTGAGCAACTTGTGCCAGTGCATCACCACCTTCAGGCGAGTGTAGGATCAGGTAAGGAGTGAGAAAGGCCTGGGTTAAAAGCCGTATATCAGATCCTTGTGCTGTAACCCAGCTGGAAGATGCCCTAGCTTTTGTTGGAGTTACATCCTAAGTGGACCATGGACCTAACATTTTAGTAGTATTCTGAGGCAGGATTCAAATGAGAGGTTAGTCTTGAAACTGGTGATCTTGTAATCAGGAATGGGATACGTAGGTATATAAAGGACCTGAATGTTACCAGAATCTTCCAACCAAAATCAAATATGTGGGTTACTTAAGCAAAAAAAGACAAGCTGTCAAGCACAGTAGATGTAATGGGAACGGAGGGCTGCAGTCTGAAAGGACAACAATCATTTTGGCTGCAATGATTTTGGATTTTACCATCAATTTATTACTTTTATTTCTGACTTAAAATGTGGTAAGCATTTATCTGTACCCCATTTATGGAGAAAAAGGAGTTACTGTAGGTTTGTAAGGGGCATCAAGACCACTAGGTACTGAAGTGTGCCAATAAGGACGGGCAGTACATGGCAGCACAGGGTGACACTGCAGATTTACACCAAGTGCAAGCTAGTGTTCATTAAACAGCAGGTAAATAAAGATTACAATCACACAAAAAATCAAATATATTGATTGCATTTCACAATTTCGTATGACTGACATTTGTTACATAGAACTGGTCTGGAAATTTTTACAGGTAAAATAATTTCTTAGTTTTAGCTTGAACTCTCCTTGGATCTTTCTCAAAATTTAGAAGCAATCAAATAATATATTCCCTCTTCAGTTTTTGTCTTCAAAGTATGAGAGAATATTCAGAAATATAAGATTACATAGTGATTGGTTGGCTTGTTAAAATCTCCAAATTTGAATGTCAGATTATTTGAATTTTCTCAGGATATAAAAGCTTTGTAGTGATGGCAACAGATCTATCCAGCATGTATATGTGTATGCATAGCATTGCCAGAATTACATATGCAAATGCGTGTGTATGAGTTTACTCACATTTAGTTTTACTGTGCTCTTAAACTACTAATGCTATGCAGCAGGCATTAGGATTTCCTACATGCATGTTTTTTTGTAGCATCTACTATTAAAAGTGATTAGGTGTTACAGTATTTGGGCAACTAAATGCTGATTTCAGTGGTTAAGTACTGGTGAATATTTTAATTTGTGGGTTTTAAGTGAGAGTTTAAGTTTAGGTTGCGTTTAGAACATGAAGACATTAACTTCAGTCAACTTTAACAAATTTGCATGTGGTTTTGGTCTTTGGAGGTATTTTGAATGAGGTGCAAAATGGTGTCCATATAAAATAAGTGTTGATAAAAAAGGAGATAAAATTCTATTTAATGCATTAAATGAACAGGTTGCCATTAAGAGAATAAGAGTTATTTTAATTAAAAATCTGTGTAAGAATTTAATCATGTGCTCATAAGAATGACAGCAATAGAAGATTTAAAGAAAACCTTTCTTGCATTTTATAACTATTTTCAAAATTTTTGCATAGTTCCTTATTTTAAATTTGAACAAACCTTCAAATTTCCTGTTGTTTGTTTTTTTTTTCTAACCTGTAAGTCCAAATGAAATTCAGAATAAGTTCTGTGAAACATACTTTAGCTATTTATTTCAATTTTTAATTTTAAACCAATCCTGTTTCAACTTAATATTTGTTAGTTTAGGGTGGTTGTTTTTTGGTGAAGAGAGGCTTTAAAAACCTTTTCATTATAACGGTTTTAGACAAATAAGAGCTTGCTCAGGACCAGACCTCACAGCCAGGCTCAGCACGCTGAGACAGCCAATTTGGAATGGAGGAGTAACTAAAATTTGCCCTAATGCAAATTAATATTTTCCAAATGTCTCTTTGCCTCACAGTCAATCAAATAAACCACCACTAAACATTGTGGTGGTGTATTTTTGTGGTGGTGGTAATATTCTAGATTCTTTAGTGTTAGCCATTGTACTTTCTGTGTCCTAATCAATAGTAATCAGGATAAATTTTGAAAGTTAAAAATGTTAATTTAACTCTCTGCATATCTATTTCATTAATGTCTTCTGTAATATCATTTAGAAGAAAATGCTTCGTCAAAAAAGAGTGCTTCAATCATAAAAGGATGTAATAGCAGAAGCATTAGAACTCACATGACCCAAAGCCTCCCTCAATTCTTTGCATCTCATTTTCTAAATGGGACCAGTCATTATCCTTCTCATTTCAGGCAAGCAAAATAATTCCTTACTTTCATTTAGAACCTTTAATTCCTTGAGGGTACCTATGGGCTGTGTGTACAACATTTATTATTTTACCTTCAAGTGTGCATTCATATCTAGGCTGGAAAAAAGTGGAATGCTTAAAGGCTCAAAAATTCCTGCTCTTTCTAGGTAACAGTGGTTCTTTAGATTGCTTCTGTAATGAGAAAGCTAACAGTTCAATCTGTCCTGAAAGCCACCCCAAAGTTATGTCAATAAGGGAATCTGCAAGCTCAGCATCTCTTGGGTAATTTGATAGAAATTTGTTTTCCTGTTGCAGCTTTCAGCTGAGGACTTTCTAATATTTTCAAATATTTTCTAGCTGTTAATAAATTTGCCTTCAAAAGCCTGTTAGCAACAGATGCTCTTATTTGTTGACTTTACCTATGTTTGTCTAAAAAATGTATCTAAGACATAATCTTCCATAACAGCCTAAAACTCCCCCATGAGCACACACAGAAGGGGCAATAATGGAGAAGAATGGAAGCTTGCAATGGCAAGGACCTGCAGGAGGAGAATTTTCCTCAAACCTGAGATGTCCTTGCAGAACCACTTTTCCCTCTGCAGGCTGAAGAGCAATTGAATGTCTGCTCAGATGAAGTGGTGTGTCTGCATAATGATCTTGTGTATTTTGTCCCAGTTGTGACTGCCTCTGTTCTGTTTATTAACTGATTCATATGAAATACTTTAGGATCTCTACAAGAAAGATGCTACAGGATGTATAGTAACTAACAGAAGGCATTTTTGTTCATATTTGAGAAACTTTAATTGAAAAATGATCTGCAAATATTTCTACATCTGCTAATTTATTTGTCTCCACTTTTCAGAGTTATTGCCATGCACCCTGTGAATAAATTCACAGCAAAATTATAGACATTTTGACTTTACTCATCTTCATGTGAACAGGTCCATTGAGTTGCTACTGGGTGTGAATAAAATAGCATCCTATTGCATATCAGTAACATAACTTTTTTTATTCAGTTGTGCAGTTTCAGGTCCTATTCTTCCTACCTGAAAAGGAAATGAAGCCTGAAAATAGTGAAAAATATACTCTCATTTCAAGGCTCTTCTTTCATCTGACTTATTATACTGCTGTATACATAATTTTAAAATCATGCAAAAGCTGCCCTTTTCATACTGAGGTGTGATAAATGGGTGTTCAATGAAGGCATATCAAAAGGTTGTACCAGAATGTAGTAATATCAGCAAAATATCAGTATGCCAATGTCTACTATGTACGCTAGCAGAGATTATGTCAAATATGCACAGTTAGTTATTCAGCACTTGGTAAAGAAAATGCATCTGCATTTCTAGTGCTACATTCAGTATCATGCTGAAAGCAGAATACTCCATTTTCCAGAACTAGAGTGGATATAATGTTTGGTTGTACCTGATCTTGAAGCAGCTGTGTTGTTTAATGACATATGGAATACATTCAGCTTCATTGCTCCTGCACTATGCTTAAACTGGCAGTGAGAAAGAACTTCATAGTAACTATTTGTCATGAAGATAGTATGCAATATGTGGTTTGCATTTCAGAAATCATGGGCAACAAGGCTTGAGACTGATATCCCAGCCTTTACTACTCATAGCTACATTTGTGGTGTATAATCAGGAATCAGACCTGATTTTCAGTGATAGCATTGCAGTTATGTTTTTTCGTGAGTTTTGATTGGGATCTCTACCTAACAGCAAAATTGAATAACAGTTCTTTACTGTGAGGGTGGTGAGGCACTGGAAGAAGCTTCCCAAAGTGGTAAATGCCTCATCCTGGCAGTGTTCAAGGTCATGTTGGACAGAGCCTTGGACAACATGGTCTAGTGCGAGGTGCCCATGTCCATGGCAGGGGGTTGGAACTGGATGATCTTAAGGTCCTTTCCAACCCAAGCTGGCCTGTGATTCTATGATTCTTTGAATATAGTTTTCTGGTTACAGGTTTGTACCATGTAAGAAATTACTTCTGCCTATTGCTGAAGTGGAACAGTCTTACCTGTGCATATCTCTGTGCTTATTTTTCAAGAAATACTTAATGTAAAGTTTGTAGCTCCTTATGCATTTAGTACATTCTGTCTGCTAGCATTAGGTGATAATGTAAATAAGACAAAGTTGTTTGGGAAGTGGGGTTTCAAGTTACTTTTAGGTTTTTTCCCAGCCTTATATAATATTACTTAATATTCACCGATCTGTTTCCTTGCACTCCCTGCTTCTCCTTGCAAATAAAACTCAGTTTAGTGTGGAGGCTAGCATGCCATTAAGTGGCATTTTGTGCAAATGTGTTGCAAAAACATGGACTTTTTCTTATGGTTAAGAGACCAGTTCTGACAAAGCTGAACTCCAGATATGGAGAGAGAAATAAAATCTAATGAAAGTTCTTTAGAAGTATCTATTTCAATAATTGATGGCAGGTGTGCCAGTGTATTTCTGCAAGGGTCTGGATTGTGAAATGGGGCTGGAGAGGGACTCTTCATCAGGGACTGCAGCAATAAGACAAGGGGCAATAGGTTCAAACATAAACAGGTGAAGTTCAGGTTAGATATAAGGAAGAAGCTCTTCCCTGTGAGGGTAATGAGGCACTGGCACAGGCTGCCCAAAGAAGTGGCAAATGCTCCATCCCTGACAGTGTTTAAGGCCAGGTTGGACAGACCCTTGAGAGACATGGTCTAGGGTGAAGCGTCTGTGCCCATGGCAGAGCGGTTGGAACTAGATAATCTTAAGGTCCTTTCCAAACTAACCTATGATTCTATGACTGAAGGAGCTGATTAAAAGTCCAATCAAGCAGGCTATTGCTGAAGTCAACAGAGGATCAAGACCACTTTGTTATAACATTTTTCAGCCCAATCCAAGTGCCTAATAGCTTCCTAAGTTGGACATTTAATGATTCCCTGATCTTAACTCCGTTGTTGAGAATTATAACATAGATAATGGTTATGTCATGATTATGTCATAGATTGGTCTGTGTTCACACCTTCCAGTAGACCAGGTTTCTCCAAGCCCTGTCCAACCTGGCCTTGAACGCTGCCAGGGGTGGGTCAGCTGCAGCTTCTCTGGGCAACCTGTGTGTTCTGCTGACATGCAGGGTACGCCACAAAATAACTGTATAATATGTGCAGTTTATTAAACAAGCACACTAAAGCCAATAAGCACAGTAAAGCAAGCAAGCACGCTAATGTGAGTCCACTATATATCTATCTATCTATATAGTAAATAAATACAATAAAGCAAAACAGATGTATGCATATAAGTACAGAAGAAAGTTAACAATGCATCAAATCATTACTGCGCAGAGAGAACAGAGATTAAGAACAAATACGTCACCCCTTACCACTGAATCATCATCCAGGCCCACATAGTCAAGCTGGGAAGACTTGTTGCTGCCAGTGCCAGGAGTCTCAGGTAATCGGGAAAAGTCCTGCATGGTGCATCCACCCATAAGGTGAGGTTTCTCTCATGACCATAAGAGGGTTCCACTTTTATACTCTTATCAAAACAACCGGCTTTATGCCAGATCTCTAATTATTTTCTCGTGGGACCATGCAGTTTCTCATGTTCTTGCTGTTGTCCACTCTGAGTGTTGGCCAGGAGCTGCAGTGTGGACAAGTATGAAGGTCATTGAACAGCTGCTCACCTGTGTTTTCCTGTCTCTAACTAAAGAGAACTCTTTGGTTTCTTTGGAAAGATGATAGGAAGAAAAGAAACCAACCCAAACCTCCTACATGCAAAGAGGAGGCAATACTCCTCTTCTGGATACTTTAGTATGAATCATAGAATCTGACTCATAGAATAGTTAGGGTTGGAAAGGACCTTAAGGTCATATAGTTCCAACCCCCCTGCCATAAGCAAGAATCCCTCACACTAAATCATGGCACCCAAGTCTTTGTCCAACCTGGCCTTGAACACTGACAGGGATGGAGCACTCACAATTCCCTTGCGCAACTCAGTCCAGTGCCTCACCACCCTAATGGTAAAGAATTTCTTCCTTATATCCAATCTAAACCTCTCCTGTTTAAGTTTGAACCCATTACCCCTTGTCCTGTCACTACAGTCCCTAATGAATAGTCCCTTCCCAGCATCCTTATAGACCCCTTTCAGATACTGGAATACAACTGTATTTTCTTTTTACCTTAATTCTGTAGGTATTTCTTGGGTGAGAATTTGCTTACTATTTTGGGCCTCATAGTGGTACGCTGAAGAAATTACAACACCTGTGCATTTCAGGTTTAGGCGTGAAAGAAACCTGAATGGCCTCAGTTCTGATATAATAGAAGGAATACATGCTATTTTTAGAAACAAAAGCAATGGTTAATAGTCCCATGCATTGGACACATGATAGGAACTTTGACCTTTTTTACTGTTTAGCTTAGGTAACTATTTTGAGAAGAAATTGGGATACAGGTATGCTAAATCCAACATAAAATCTTACCACTGTGCATCTTTTCTAGCCAATTGTCTTTCAGAAGCAAGTGACTTCTGTGCTTCAGTTTACTCATCAAGTGACAATAAGAATGTTTTTCTTATTTCAGAGGAAGTGCTATGAGGTTTCATTAGGTTCACAAAATGTTTTGAGAAATCCTGTAGTAAGCAATAAAGAAAATCTTCCTCTACAGCCTATGAACTACAAGTGTATCTTCCAACAAGACCAAGATTCTATTTCCAAGGTTCAGGCTTTGTCTTTAATTGCATTCATGTCCTGTATATGCACAGAATTGTCCGTGCCCTGTCATGCTTTTTGATTTCCAAACTTAAGCAGAATCTTTTTTTATACTTTTCAGATTTTCTATAAGATATTTCCTTTTAACATGTGCAAATACAGGGAAGGATGTAGGTTTATAGGATGAACTGATTTCTGTGTAAGGTTGAAAATCGAAAGAACTAAACGTATGTTTTTAGGTCAGAGCTTCTTCTGAAAGCTTATGTATAAGAAAAACTGCAATAAAAGTAAATAAAGGCAAGATTTCACACTGAACCAAACCTGTGATCAAGTAGTCATTTCTGATCATACCTATTCTAAAAAGTAGACCATAATGAAGTGAAGTTTTTATCTTCTCTCATTTCCTAGTTGATGTATGCCTTGGAGCTTGAGAAATTCTATCTCTCAAAAATTATTCTGTTTCACATGTTCTCATTAAGCTTATTAAGTCTAATGCTTATCTGATTTCTACTAGGCTCCTGTTTTCTCTGCTGTCTTAGCAGCTAGAATTATAAAGGTGATTTATATTTTAAGTTAAAGAAAAAAAAAGCTTCTGTATTTAATTGAATATTTCCCCTGACTATATTCTTATTTGTCTGTAAAGATAAATAAAAGTGTATCTATAATACTGTTCCAGGAAACCTCAGGGAAACTCTCCCAGTGAAAGATACCTAGATGGGTGTTTCTCTCTTGAACTGGCAGAATATCTGTGTAATTCCTGCAGATGGTTAGGTCATCCCCAAATTATGAGCAGGTGGCCAAGAACATTCCTCACTTGGGTCCTACATCCACATCCTTACTCATAGGCCCAAGGGCTCCATTTAAGCTTAGCCCTGAGTCATTTGTCTCGCTCTGAGGTATACTGTAGGAGTCTTGGTTGGTTGATAGCTCTGTCTAGACAAGGACCCTGCATATCTGGACCCCAACCTAGTCTCTATAGGACTCATTTCTGGAATAACCTTATAAACATTTGGGCCAAAGAGCATGGCATTGAATGGGTATATCACATCCTCTACCATGCACCAGCCTCTGGGAAAATTGAACGGTACAATGGGCTGTTAAAAACTACACTGAGAGCAATGAGTGGGGGAATTTTCAAGCATTGGGACACACACTTACCAAAGGCCACCTGGTTGGTCAATACTNTATATCACATCCTCTACCATGCACCAGCCTCTGGGAAAACTGAACATAACAATAGGCTGTTAAAAACTACACTGAGAGCAATGGGTTGAAGCAGCCACCAGATGGCTGGAAACATATGCTGTCCCCCAAAAAGAACTCTTATGGTTTAAGCCCAGCCAGTAACTCAGACCCACACAGCCAGCTCACTCACTCCCTGCCCCTTCCTTCCCTGCCGCTCCCAGAGGGATGGGGAGGAGAATTGAAAGAATGTAACTCCCACAGGTTGAGATAAGAACAGCCCAGTAACTAAGGTATAATACAAATCACTACTGCTGCCACCAATAATAATAATGAAAAGAGAAATAACAAGGGAAGAGAATACAGCTGCTTGCCACCTACCAATACCCAGCCCAACCGAGCAGTGAACTAGCCCTTCTGGGTAACTCCCAGTTTACCTCCTGGGCATGACATGCTGTGGTATGGAATACCCCTTTGGCTAGTTTGGGTCAGGTGCCCTGTCTCTGTTTTCTCCTGGCTTTCCCTCCTCCCTGGCAGAGCATGAGACTCACAATGTCCTTTGTCAGAGTAAACGTTTGAGCAGCAACTAAAACCATCTGTGTTATCAGCTCTGTTCCCAGGCTGAAAGTCAAAACACAGCACTGCACCAGCTACTAAGAAGGAGAAAAAAAATGACTGCTACTGCTGAACCCAGGACAACCCAGGCTGACTTTCTGTTTTGTTTCTCCAAACCCTCTCAACGATCTCTGAATAATATCTCACCCTGATTAACCTTAACTGCTTCCGACCTGCAGGTTGTTTTCCTGTCTTTATTTTGGACCTGCCTTATTGGATGAACTTTTCTTCTGATCTGTGGTCTTGTTTGAACCTGGTCATGGTTTCTGGATCTGTTCCCTCTCTGAAGGGCTCCAGCAGAAAAGAAAGAGTGAGAGAAGCTTTTCAAACTTCATTTCTTAAAATAGCCACAGAAATTAAGTGTGGAGCTATTAAGAAGCTCAGCATTTGAGTGAAAACAGAACAGAACTCAGAAGATGTTCTACTTTTGGAAACTGGGCTGAAAATCAGAACTGATAGATGACATATATGTAGTTTTTTAAAATATCAGTTTTGTAACAACCCGTCTTGTGTAATAGGATTTTTGTGTGGGTTTTTCGACTTGCAGGAGGCAGATTGCAGGTAATGGAGAAAGAGATAAGACTCTTGTTGGTGAGATTATCATTGAGAATCCTTTCTAATTTGGTACAATGAAGATAGTTCTACTTTCTGTTCTGTTCAATACTAAGTCTGTGAGGATAGCTTGGTGGCTTTCAAGAGCTAAATGCTGGAGTGTGATGTCTCCTGAAGTTGGAAGCATTGTAGAGGAGGCAATAATGATGTTCTTCAGACTGTCCAATGTGTCAATTCAGTATGTTTTGTGGTTTAAAATGTTTTCAGAGGGAGGAGTTTAATGATTCTTGTCCCTCCTTTGTATTTTTCAAATAATTTGTCCTAAAATGTTTCTGAAGCTCCTCTGATAAAGCCACTATCTATGTGAAACAATCTTAAAATGCTCAGTAACACAATCAGCAGAACATTTTGTTGGACATTAAAGATGAAGTAGTGCAGATTCTGCTCTTCATTAGATAGCTACATATTTGAATAATGAAATCAAACCACACATCTGAAAGCAGATTGGATATGCAAAACGACATGGGTTCTTTGTTTATTCATTGGGATGGTATCATGCCTGCTCTGTTTGAGAGAGTAGGTACTGTAAGCTGATCAAAGCCTATTGCACAATGTATTAGCTCAGATTGTTGACTGCATGTTTCTAAGGTGTAAAACTTCAAAGCTCAAGGGTGCCATTTTCACACTTTATTACAATTATGCTTATTACATTTATTTTTAACAGCTGGAATATTCCCTTAGGTGATATCATCAGAACACAGATGATAAAGTCAAGATTAGAACATGAGTTGTAAAATGATGCAGCGCATTTTGGGACTTGCTGCTCTAGCTTTTGATCTACAGAGCCACTTGTCTTCATGGCTTATACTTCTAGTCCATGATGTTGGATGTTATAAGTAATTCTCTTTTTTTTGTTGTTGTTTTCCTTTGCCAAATAAGGAGATTACAGAATACATTTATGTCTGTTTTTCAGATATTAAAAAAAAACAAACCCAAACCACAAGAAGTTGAGCATCAGCTTTTCATTCTCTCTTACCTCCAAAATGAAACCTCTACAAGACCCAAGTGAAAAAAACAGTAATAGGTTTTCAGTTAGCACAAAAGCTACTTCAAATGAAAACTAAAGAAAAAGAACCCTTAATAAAATATTTTGATAACAATGAAAATTCTTTTAAAGCGAGACACCAGGATGAAGGACAGATCTAGACTAAGCCTTTGGATTTCCTGGGAAGAGGACAAAGATTTGTGAAGTAGAGTTTATTCACTGCTTAGCTGAAAATCATACTGTGTATACAAATGCCTCTAAAAGGAGTTTCCATTCTTAAACAAGCATCCTTACTCCTGAAGTCCTTATCTCCAAAGGTAGATTAGATTAGGATTTATACCCACCCAAAAGCCACACCAAAGGACAGCTAACTTTATCTATGGAGGAAAGAGTTGTGTTACTAGTAGAGTGCTAGCTAGAAACACTTATTTTTTACCTTATTTTTGATCTCTGACTTTGTGTAATAATACTTTGGGGGTCTGTACAAAAAAAGGAGACAGTTGGAATATTAATACAATCTAGCATTTTGGAAGATTTAGAAAATAAAACCAATATCAACATGTGCTCAGTGTTAGTGTTCTTAGTGCTAAGCATTAATGCCCAAGGTAGATGTTTGGGCATCATTCAGGAAAGCTGGCATGCTATATTGTATGAAGTACTCAGCATACATTGTCTATGCAGTTACATTCAGCTGTGTTGAGCCTCTACATCAACATCTGGGGCCAAATCTGGAGGGAAAAAAAAAAAAAAGCTTTTGTGGTTTTCCTGTTGTTTTGTGACCTGGTGCCCACCATAGTTCTACAACAACCTGTTAACATGAAATCATCACTCTTCTCTAGGTTACATTCTGTATATCTTAGTATTTTGGCTGACCTGTCACTGAGGATTTTAAAGACTTTCTTCCACATTTCCAACAGCGGAAGGTCCAGTCAGTATTTAAATGCACTTGGTCCTAATAACTTGAAATTACACTATTGATGGTAAGGTGTCTATAAAGAACTATGCTCCAGAGGTCTGGAAATTGTCTTAAGAGTGCAGGTAGCTCTGAGTTATAGTTACTGTGCTGCTCTGACTCCTGCCCTGGAAGCAGCCTTCAAGGAATTGTAGATCAAGCCTAGAAGTGCTAATTGGGCTTATTGACTGTGACAACCACTATAGCTAACATGAATCATAGCTTGCACAAAATACATGGCAATTCAATGTGGAAACAATTGCTTATATGACAAGGTGAAAGAAACCAGTTTGCATTAAATTATCAAATGGCGATCACTGTTTGAAAACTGCATTCTTTATTACTATAAATTTCAATACTGTAAATCTAATATACCAAGAGACATGCATGGTAGTCATACCTTGGCCAAGAACTGAGACCAAGGCAAATGGTCTCAGTGTGGTAAGCCATTGCAAACAGAGCAATGATAGTGATGAACAGTAGTTTTAGTTATAGATCAAAAACTGAGAGAAGAGTGCCTGCAGCTGCTGGAAAGATGCAGCATAACATCACTGTGGATGTCTTTTGCCTTATCCTGACTGTATCCCTTAATTAATCCACTTAACTCATGGAATGTAGTGTCTTTTGCTTGGCACTCCTTTTCCCATTGTGGCAGGGAAAGGTAAGCTACAGTCCACAATATGGACTCATGCTCATGGTTTTGTATATGCAGGAGAAGAGAATTATATTTAGAGAGCAATTGCAGTCATTTTATAATGCTAGCAAAATCCAGAATTGTCTCTTTGGTATCCATGTTGTTAGTGTCAAGCTGAAAAGAAAGAAGGTGAATCTAGCAGGCTGTGTGAGGGTAAGAATTCAGGGACATGAGAACCCTTGAAGCTTAGGTTGCTTAATTTCCTAGAATGGTTATTCAGTTATTCTTTTGAAAATCTTAACTATCAGAGCTATGCCTGTATGCTGTAATCTCATAATCTAATGCTGGGAGAAATAATAATAAAGAAATATTTTTGTTCTTGTGTCCCTTTAATTTTGCATATGTTTGGTAATTTAGTTTGGTAATAGATTACAGTGCAAGCATTTCAGCATATGAGGATCTACACTCACATGGTTATTGACAAGCTACTGAAAAGGACAACTTTCTGCTATATTGTATGGCTAAGGTAAACGGCATGATCTAGAGTGATTTCAGGTATAGAAGACTGTAACAAATTAAAACTGTTATGTTTTTGAGACAAAAAAGTCAGGGAGTTTGTGGTGAAGAAGAAAGGAGTGGATGGGAACAAAAGAGAAAAAGGAAAGAATATCTAAGCTGTGTGAATATATAGATGGATACATGATGGGCTTTCTCTGATTAGGTGGAACTGATAGGTGATCTGTACCTTATTTTATTAATTGGTCATGTGAAATGAGGGTAAAACTCAGATTCAGGGGACTAATCTCCTCAGATGGAGTAATTTTCCTTCCTGAAAGATTGTAAATATTCTTAACATAAAAACCCAATATTTGTAAATTGGCCCCAAGGATTGCAGGTTGATTGCTAAGGTTGTCTTATGCATCCCCACCTGTGTGTGGTCTGTTGTTACTAAGTGCAAAGGAAATGTGTGTGTTTGAATATCTTTTATTAAAACCTAAAGGTATCCCGGGCTTCATTGGTAGGTTTTCTATTGTCTCTGATGGCTAGTTTCTCACCATGATCATTGTAATAGCAGCACTGGGCCCTCTCTGTGTTTACCCAGCTCAGAGTAAGTAATTAGCCTAATATCCAAAAGCACTTTTTGAAAGTTTAAATATTCATTCTCTTCAGTGTTTTCCAAAGCGTGTATGTAGAATGCATAGTCAGGGGTTTGGGTGTCTTGAACATGGGACCCAAGTTTGTTGGCCAGGTGTCATGGTTTAAACCCAGCCACACAGCTCGTTCACTCACTCAACCCCCCTTTCTTGCCCTCCCCTGCTTCCAGAGGGATGGGGAGGAGAATCAAAAGAATGCAACTCCCACAGGCTGAGATAAGAACAGTTTAGCAACTAAGGTATAACACAAACCACTACTGCTACCACCAATAATAATAATGATAAAGGAAATAACAGGGGAAGAGAGTACAGCATCTCACCAACCACTGACAGATAACTCACGACACCCCACCCCAACCGAGCACCAACCGAATACCTCCTCCAACACCCCAGAGCACTAGCCCTTCTGAGTAACTCTCCTTTACATCCTGGGCATGACATGCTACGGTATGGAATACCTCTTTGGTCAGTTTGGGTCAGGTGTCCTGTCCCTGCTTCCTCCCAGCCTCCCCTCCTCCCTGGCAGAGCATGAGGCTCACAAAGTCCTTGGCCAGAGTAAAACATTCGAGCAGTAACTAAAAACATTGCTGTTATCAGTTTTGTTCCCAGGCTGAAACTCAAAAACATAGTGCTGCACCAGTTACCATGAAGAAGAAAAAATGACTGCTACTGCTAACCAAAGGACACCAGGTCTACTGGGGGTTGCTGGACCCGCCCTGATGAAATCCATCCATGGGTCCTGAAGGAGCTGGTGAATGAAGTTGCTAAGGCACTGTCCATCATATTTAAAAAATCATAGCAGTCAGGTGAAGTTCCTGAAGATTGGAAAAGCAGAAATATAACCCCCATTTTCAAGAAAGGGAAAATGGATGACCCAGCGAATTACAGACCAGTCAGTCTCACCTCTCTGCCTGCCAAAATCAAGGAGCAGATTCTCCTGAAGGTTTGCTGAGGCACATGAAAAACAACAAGGTGCTTGGTGGCAGCCAGCATGGCTTCACTAGGGGAAAATCCTGCCTCACCAATTTGGTGCCCTTCTACGATGGGGCTACGGAACTGATGGACAGGGGTAGAGCAGTTGACGACATCTACCTGGACTTGTGCAAAGCGTTGGACACTGTCCCACACGACATCCTTGTCTCTAAATTGGAGAGACATCAATTTGATAGGTGGGCACTCGGTGGATAAAGAACTGGCTGGATGGCTGCATGCAAAGAGTGCAGTGTCCAGCTGGAGGCCAGTGACGGTGGATTGGTGTTGGGACTGGTCCTCAGGGGTCGGTGTTGGGACTGGTCCTGTTCAACATCTTTGTTGCTGCCATGGACAGTGGGATTGAGTGCGCCCTCAGCAAGTTTGCTGATGACACCAAGCTGTGTGGTTGGGTGGATGCGCTGGAGGGAAGGAATGCCATCCAGAGGGACCTTGATACGCTTGTGAGTTGGGCTGATGCCAACCTCATGAAGTTCAACCATGCCAAGTGCAAGGTCCTACAGCTGGGTCAGAACAATCCCAGGCACAGCTACAGGTTGGGCAGAGAAGAGATTGAGAGCAGCCCTGCGGAGAAGGACTTGGGGGTGGTGGTCAATGAGAAAATGAACATGAGTGGGCAGTGTGCACTAGCATAGAGTGCTGCAAGTGTGGTCTCATGAGAGCAGACTAGAGGGGCAGGATGATATCCTTCGACCTGTTGGTCATGCTCCTTTTGATGCAGCCCAGGACACAGTTGGCTTTCTGAGCTGAGAGCAGATATGGGAGTGAGTTGAGCTTCTGGAGAAAGGAAAAGTCTATCCTCAAGTAGCCTGATCTTTGAAGTACTTGAATGGATGTATAATGTCCAGATGAAGTAGTTGCAGGGCCTCAAGCATGTCCTCTCTCTTGGGGGTCTGGTAGCTGAGAGCTGCCCCCCTCTCCCACTGGTGGCCTTGGGGTTAAGCTCCATGGTCAACTTTAGTGAAAGGTGTCCCTGTCCATGTCAGAGGGGTTGGAACTAGATGGTATTTAAGTCCCCTTTCAACAAAACCTATGCTATGATAATCAAGGAAACTCTTTGAATGTCTACTGAAGTGAGATACTTGAATCAACCAAGGTAGAAGAAAGCACCAAATGAACCATTTCACATGTATGTTATAATGATGCGATGCTTCTACATGTAAGGTATAAATCTAGAAGAAGTCCTTGGTGGTAATCTAATGACTTTCTACCAAATGGCAAAAAAATATTATTCTGTGTGTATATTTATTTTAGAATTTGCAACAGAAGTTTTGTGTATTTGCAGTTGAATGCAGTCAGGAAAGTCCAGAGCTGAATGAGCTGTTTCTTCTAAAGAAGTAACTGAAACTTTTTTCAAGGTTATATAGTTTGCCTGTACTACACTTTCCCTCCAGAGCTAACTCAAAAAGCTATCAAGACTGACTTCATTAATTTGGCTTTAACTCTGAATTCAAAGGACCTTTTACTTAGCACATTAAGAAATACCAAAGAGACCTTTATATTTGCGGGTTTTGACAATGCTGTAAGCCTCACAGGCCTTTCTTCCTAAATGAAATAAAATCTGTAGTGCAAACTATGCAAATGTGTTTTGTCATTCCCCTCCCTGAGTTGCCTCTTAGCATCTTATAGCAGTGAACACAATTAAGTACGAATATTGGTTTTCCCACAAGCACTTGTGGTATACAGAAAATAAAAAGAATAATGAGAGGAAAAAATAAAACCCAACCCATGGCCCTATGCCAGGGAAAATTGTGTGTATTTTCCCCTCAGAGAGTGACATTATGCTGACAACTGTATCCACTGCATATGACAGATATCCACCATTAGAAAAGTGCTTCTGATCACTTTGTTTGTGGTTTCTGTAGCATATCCTTTTCCTTTTTCAGTTAGATATAAAATTAGAGATAATCAGCACTTGAATTGACTAGAACAATAATTGGTGGCAGTATTTCCAGACAGAATCTGAGGCTGAGAGTCAGAAAATTCATAAATATCTTTCTTTTGGCTTAATAGAAATTAGTTGTGGGAAAGGTAATGCCAGTTCTCATCAGCAGGGTTGGAGTCTAATTTGCAAAGAAATGCATGTTACAGTCTGAGTTTTTGATGAATACATGAAATGCAATAAGGAGAAAAAATGGGTTAGTTGTCAGCAGATGTGTATAGTGATTAGTGCCCTTATCAAGTGCTCAAGTAATGGTGTATCTCACAGCCACAGATATGTGGTTTCGATGATGAAGAAATCATCTAATTTATGTGCGTTCTATTCTTCCTGTTTCAGAAAAAAAAAGTGTTTTGTTTTAGATTTAATCTGCCATCTAAGATGGTGTCAAATCTTTCCATCTTAGGCCTTGTGTTGCATCTTAACTTTATATATAGCTTAAAAAATTACACCTTGTAATTTTGGAAGGATTTAATTATAACTCAGCTAGAGCAAATGAAGGTAATAATAAAGTTACTGACACTACTGAAGCCTTTTTTCAGGTATCTTTTTTTTTTTTTAATGAGACCTCATCAGTCTGGTTTCTCCTCAAACAAGAGCACTCAGCATTCCAGCAGGATCATTACAATTAAGGCAAAATATTGATACCCTTACCTAGCAGGGGAAATAATCTGTCATTTAGAGATGATATCATACCATAGTCAAACAAGTATTGCAGAAATAGAAAACAGAATAATATAGCCATAGATTAGATTCAGCTCTGTAAATAATGAGAAATACCACTTTAGATGATGTATAGACTTTCTGAATAGGTAAGTAGTGTAAACACATATAAGTATCAGGGGAGTTTGCTTAATAGATCATGCGGTATTATTGAGAATGGAATTAGGTAAACTGAAATGCAAGAAAGGGAAGGCAAAGGATGAACTTTAAAGCTGTTAGAGTGGACTAAGTGGCTGGAGCCTGTAAAATACGTGAGATAAGGGCAGGAGAAAAAGATGGAATGATGATACTATGATCTAGAGAACAGCTGAGAGATGAAAAGGCAATTATTAATGTGAAAGGAGAGAAGGAAAAGCACTGGAAGACAGAGCATATTTCCTTAGGCAGCTACAGAACAGCTACTGAGAGAAGCATTAAAGAAACAAACAAACAAAAACCCAGAAAAACCCACACCAAATAAGACAAAAACCCCAACAAACTCCAAACAAAGCCAAGCCAAAGGAACCTTCCACCAAACCAAACTAAAAACCACCTATAATTTCCTGGTTTTGATTTACTCTAGTGAGTGGGGACAGGCTCCTTCCCTCAGATAGAGAGCAGATTGCTGTCCCCCAGGGTTCTGGCTCAGCTCCTTATTGAAGGTTGAAGTAACAGTTTTAAGTGTAGACTGTCACCTCAGGATGGATCCACAATGACTGCTTTTCTGGTAGTAGGCAGCAGAGTAGGTGTTTTGTCTATTTGTCACCTACAGAGCCCAAGTATTTCTTCCTTACATTTTCTTTTAACTTTCGTATGTAGTTGCCCAAACAAATCAACCAAGAAAGGGGTACCAGTTCAGTGAACAAACAAAAAGCTTGAGCTAGTAAATCTGCAGCCTCAAGCAATGCTCCTGATGCCTTTTTGTTTAGTTGTATTAGTAGCTTTATGTATTTATAATGTGATACAGGATACTGACAAAACTGTGGGTGTGAGATGTTCAGACATCTCCAAGACTGTGGATGAAGCTGTATGTGTTTGTGAGTGCAGTTGCACTAAAATTCATATTGCCTATGGAGCATTTTAATGGTTTTAGAAGGTAGAGCTGAAACAGTATGGGTGTAACTTTGCTTATGATAGAGATTTCATATATGTGTGTATATTTACCTGCATATATACACACACACAGGTAAAACTTGGGTCTCAGGTTGTTTCAGTGTCTCCAGTTCCTCTCTTGCACAGTATTTTCTAAAAGTCTTGGGGTAAACCTTCATGTATAACAAAAAAACAACCCATGTATAACAAAAAAACCAACCCCCTTCATGTATAAGAAAACAAAACCAACTCAACCTGTCTAGACTACTGAGAAACCTAAAATAAGAGGTAAAAAAATGAAAGATCATAAGAATGAAGATCTGTAGGTATCCATGCCTCTTTATCCTAGAGCTGTTTACATTCTTTCTATAAAACCCAAACCAGAACAAAATACCTCCTGTTAAGAAATCTCAATGCTAAGTAAGCAGTTGCATTTCAAGAAGGTTCATGAAGGTTAATAGTTTCTCCCCTCACCATCTCCAATATTCCACAAACAACTAAATTGAAGAACTCCTTTGTAGGATGGGTATTCATATTTCCACTTTAGGGATGCAGAAACTAGACCATCTTACTTGACTGCACAGAAATTAGTCTGTTATGAACCAGTTAGGGCAGAGTGATGTATATTTTTAGTGCAACACCTTGTAAAAGAGGATGAAAAGCTGGGGAAGGATTTCAAAGGTATATGCTCAGCAGCCTATGGGGAATTGCACAGATTTGCTGAGATGTTGCTGAAAAAAGGAGGCGTGATTGTGTTCCCATCTTTCCCACGTTGTCTTAAAAGAAAAGGAGACATGGAGCTTTTTCTAATGAGTGATATTTTCTCTGAGGCACCCAACTTTTTATATCTTTATATATATATTTTTATATATATTCATATGTAAATATATGTAAATGTTGTATACATGTATGTATGTATGCAAAAGTTCATGTGTGTATATGTATGTTTTTGTATGCATGTCTATATTTCTTATAGCAGCCTTATAATGCCTAAAAGTGCTACAGGATATCTGGAGAGGGATTTTTATCAAGGGCCTCTAGTGACAGGGCAAGGGGTAATGGCTTTAACCTGGCAGAGGCGAGGAGATGAGATGTTAGGAAGAAGTTCTACCTTGTGAGGGTAGTGAGGAGCTGGCACAGGTTGCCCACAGAAGCTGTGGCTGCCCCATCCCTGGCAGTGTTCAAGGCCAGGTTGGACAGGGCTTGGAGCAACCTGGTCTAATGGAAGATGTGCCTGCCTGTGGCAGGGAGTTGGAACTGGATGTGCTAAGGTCCCTTCCAACCCAAACCAGTCTGTGATTCCATATAGGTAATCTATATGTATTATTAATTATCTGACACACAAAATTTGAAGATAAGAGAACATTTACTGAAGGTAGATAACAAATTACAGTGTAATGCTTCAAATGTGGCGCAATATTTCAATAATTCTGAAATTGTTGGGGTTTTTTGTAAGTTCTGTTCTGTACTTGGAATTCAATAGTTTTTCCATAGAAAATACATGCATCTCCATGCAAAGTATTACTGTACTCCTCCTTAAGCATTGGCATCTAATTTTGCTCTCAGAAGTCAAAGAAGAAGTAGCTCCATTAAAATGCTTTGAGTTCCTCTGTTATACTGGCTATAGGATCTCACCTAGACATGTGCCTCCTAGAAAGCTAAGTTACTTTGGGGCACTGAGTACTCAGTCTACTGTGCTTGAGCATTCCTGAAAGTTTTATCTGGAAATAAATTCCTAAAAGATCTTCTTATATAGAGGAAAATATTACTTTTTTTTTAAGTGAGGGGAAAATAAGCAAACTAAAAGTTTGTTGTGTCATATTAATCCAGTCTTGGAAGACAAGCCTGTGCACTGCAGAGCTCAGATAAATCAAAATATCATGTTGAAGTTAATTGCAGCTTACCATTATATACGAACATAATAACTTAGAATTATATTTGAAGTGTGATGGACTCCATAAAAATTATCAACACACACCACATGCAAGGTTGTGGCTATTCTGGGAGACTTGTTTGCATGCAGTAGCCCGTGGTTTTGTTTTAATATTTTTTGTTTACAAGAAGGAACCTGGTTTTGAAGGTTTTACTACAAAGAAATTTATTTTGTAACTGGTTTGCTTTTTGTTTTTTCCTAATCTAAAGGAAAACTAATGTTTATATTTTTTGTTCATTGTTTTTCTGAAGCACTTTTCTTATGTTTCCGTCCTCCTTGTGATTCTTACTTGAAATCAATATAGCTAGTTCTTTGTGACCTTACCTTTCAAACCAAGGTTCATGCACCCAGAATCTTCTTTTATATCAAAATGATTCACCTTGTGCACCTGTTCTTGATTTCATCAGTGCTGAGGAAAAATACTGTGGTCTGATGCACTTGGAGTTTTTCAGAATTACTATCAAAAAATATCTTTATTTACCAGCTTCGTTGCCCAGATATGCATTTAAGTCCAACATAAAGGTCAGTGTGACACTCAGATTACAGTAGTTTACATAGAAAACATGTATCACCTAAAGAGAATATGAAACATCTGTCATCAAGCATTTCTGATGTGTCATTGAACTTATCCAAACAACACTTCTATGGGTTCATGTTGTCATGAAAGCTTTCTGCGAATTGTCTCAGTTCAGCAATGGCTTGTCTGTGCGGTTCTGATCTATAAGAATAGCAGCATAAGTAGCAAATTCTTGACATAGATTTAGAACTAAAATGTTCTTATGTATTTAAGTTGTACATGTTACACTTGAAGTCGTACTTGTCAAAATTGATAAATGATTTCAGAAGAATTTTGCAATGAAATTAGGAGTAAATCAGTGATAAGGCTGATTGCAAAGACGTGTGGGGATTCAAAGCTGCTGGTTTTCCCTGCATCTGTTTTGTGCCTCTGGCACAGAAAAAATGAAATGTAAACAGTAAACACTCTCCAAATAGACGCAGATGATCCCTGTTATTTTTGCAGTCCACTCTGGATTTGGAAAGTTAATGCTCCCAACATAAACTACAATTTCAAAGACTTTCCTGAGTTTATGTAAGGAAAGTTATTTGTTATGTGCATGTCCTTTTCACTAATGAAATCTGAGTGCTCTACTGAGACAATGGCCTTTTGTATCTGATCCTTCCCTGAATAAAGTGAGGTAAATTGTCAGAGACCATTTCTGTGCAGGATTAGTGTTGTTTCATAAATATACTAAGTTGAGGGGAAAACAGCAACAGAAATTAGACTACTTCCATCTACTTCAGGCAAATAAATATAGCTATGTTTTGTTCCTTCATGAATTGTCTTAAATGAGCTATCCTGTTGACTGCTCAAGCCAGAAGAATAAGCTAAAAGCTGAACAACAGGACATTTGATGTGACAGAGAAAATTTAGTAAAGTGTGTAAAGGAGTGATGTATAGTCCTGAAGTGTTTGAGGCTTTCCCCCTTCATTTTATTAATAAGTTCAGCAGCCATGTAGTGAACAGATTCATCATGCAGAATTATTTCACTTAGTTGTTTTTGGAGTTGCTAAGTCAGAAATTGCATGCAGCCTTCAGATAGACATTGTCATACTAAGTACTTTAGGTTAAATAGTTTAAATGTAAAATGGCTTAAAATTAATTTCTACAGAAAATCTGTCTAGATTTTTGAATCCCTGACTTTGA
Source organism: Agapornis roseicollis (assembly GCA_002631895.1). Taxonomy (NCBI): domain Eukaryota; kingdom Metazoa; phylum Chordata; class Aves; order Psittaciformes; family Psittacidae; genus Agapornis; species Agapornis roseicollis. Next base: position 23,722 of record NDXB01000367.1, read on the forward strand.
AAACAAGATATATTTGCCATGTAAACCTCATACTCCTTTATTCAGGAAGTATACTTTCTTTTGTCACTGTTCTTCATTACCATATCATCCAATCTAGCGTCTATTTCAGTGACATTTCCATGTTGAGCTGACAAAATTGCTCCTAAATACATGCAGGTAGGCTTTGAATTGAAGAGGTGATGGACATAATGAAGATCACACAACCACAAGTCTTAAGTCTGTGGAGCCTAAGCTGGGAACCTGTGTACCTCCACGAGCTATTGTCGTGGTTTAAAACCAGTTTCTACTCCCTCCCCCTCTTTCTTTCCTCCCCTCCTCCTTCCTCCCTGCTCCTGGAGGGATGGGGAGGAGAACTGAAGGAATGCAACTCCCATGGGCTGGGATAAGAACAGCCCAGTAACTAAGGTATAACACAAATCACTGCTGCTACCACCAATAATAATAATAAGGAAATAACAAGGGAAGAGGGTACAATACCACCTGCTGAAAACAAGCCCTACCGGGAAGTGAAGTGTCCTTCCGGGTAACTCTCAGTTACATCCTGGGCATGACGTGCTATGGTATGGAATACCTCTTTGGTTAGTTTGGGTCAGGTGTCCTGTCCCTGCTTCCCCCTGGTCTGCCCTCCTCCCTGGCAGAGCATGAGGCTCAGAAAGTCCTTGGTCAGAACAAAACATTGTTTAGCGACAACTAAAAACATTGGTGTTATCAGCTACGTTCCCAGGTTGAGTCAAAACACAGTGCTGCACCAGCTGCTATGAAGAAGAAAAAATGACTGCTATTGCTGAACCCAGGACAGCTATGTGCTGAAATCCTGTTAGGCTCTCTACTCTGCTAATATTTTTGTCCAGATTAAAATCCACAGCTAGCTTTGTTGTCTGTTTCAGAGAGGAAGTTTAGGTAGAGCTGATAATTGTGGTCCACATATGACTTTGTCCCAGTTTTCTATCTTTGTGAAGTGTAACACAGGTCATAGTGTCTGAAGGTATATATAAGAGGAAATTAGTACTTCAGTAGGGACCTTGATATTACTGGGTGAAAACTACATGGGAGAATCAGCTTTACATTGGAAGTTTTTACACAGAGGTAACCAATTTAAAGCTGCTTCTTGCCTAGCAAGACCCTTTTCTTCCACTTCTTATATGAAATACTGTACTGCTGTGGTTAAGATGTATTTGACTGGCAAGATGTGAGTGTTGAATTCTATCATTGCTCTATTTTGGCTTCATCAGGTATAATGGATTCTACATTTCAGTCAGGACTTAAACTCAGCTCAGACCATGCATTATATGTTTCTTAATGGCTTTTTTCCATCAGCTTTACTTGGTTGGTGACATATTTATCAACCTTCTACTGTATGATGTTGCTACAGAGTCACTATGTTGCTACAGAGTCACTATGTTTCCATTCAGTACTAGAAGGAATTATTCTGATATACCATGAGTGTGAAAAGTATGCCAGATCTCTTTAAAGTAAGAAGAGATATTGTATAAATGTCAGGAGATTATCATAGTCACATTTGATAGCTAGCTTGTAAAACTATGACTCTTGCTTTTAGACATTACTTATAGAAGTTATGGGTTTTTTCTTTTTTCCTAGAGAATAAAATTACTTATTGAACACTGATATTTTATCATGCTGACATAGCAGGGAGAATGTTTATTGTATTTTTTATTTTTATTGTATTGTTTATTATTATTGTTTATTGTATTGTTTATTTTCTAAAGATATGGAAACACTGAACTAGATATCCAACCTAGCCACTGAGATATCAGGATTGTGCATAAGTGTTGTCATTACTGGGTTAGTTACAGCTGCATATTCTCAAATTCTCTTAGTCTCAAGTTCAGCACCCTGATGATGTCCACAATGTCCACTGTATGTAGTGGAAGTGGTTCACAGATGCAGTTGTTTCTTCAGCTTGGAACATTTAGCAGCTCTGGTTTGGGTCCAGGGTCTACAGTTTATCTCCCTTTGAATTATAACCATGAGAGTCTGTAATAATTTAATCAAGACAAAGTTATATTTGTTTAATGTTCAACTACTTCATTAGGGACTGCAGTGATAGGACAAGGGGTAACGGGTTAAAACTTAAACAGGGGAAGTTTAGGTTGAATATAAGGAAGAAATTCTTTACTGTAAGGGTGGTGAGGCACTGGAATGGGTTGGCCAGGGAAGTTGTGAAAGCTCCATCCCTGGTGGTTGGACAGAGCCTTGGGTGACATGGTTTAGAGTGAGGTGTCCCTGCCCATGACAGGGCAGTCGGAACTAGATGATCTTAAGGTCCTTTCCAACACTAACTATTCTACAATTCTATGATTCTATTTTGAAAAAAGTGTACCTCTTTTCCAAGTCCTTATTTGCTATTGGTATCTGACTAGCTATAGATATCTGATATTTGCTATAGATGCCTGATATAGATAGATAGCTGATATCTGACATGTGGTGATCTTAGACTAATCTTGCATAAAGACAATTCCAGGCTTTTCTCTCTTACTGCTTGTCTTCCTGTCAGAGCTTACTGATACCATACCTCAAGGCCCTGACAAATCTGACTTGCTGGGAATGAAGTCACTCTTTAAGTATTTCTGTTCTTTGCTGTGCTCTGGTATAAACCAGCTTTTTCACTCTGTGAATTAGTGATTTTAAAACTTAACAGACTTCTAATTTTTTAAACAACATCCAAAGTTGGGTGCTGTTGTGTAGGAAGTCATTCTGTTCTCTTTATTCCTCCAAACCCTAACAGAACTAAGGTGCAAAGACATAAAAGAAACAAATATCCATAATATTACAATATCTTCTGTTCCTTGCTCTCAACCATATATGGTGTTTATAAATTGTATCATTGTATTTAGTACTAAATATATGCTATCCACTTAAGAAATGGAACTCACACTACTAACACACAGTGTCTCTCCTGCTTTATTGCTATATAACAACCTATCATAGTTTGTAACTGTATGCAGTAGGAAGTCATTATTATATGAAGAGACATGACATTTTCTAAAGACCATTCCTCTTAGTGTGAAGGAGTCAAACAGTAGTTAATGTTCCCAGTGGCCATGTTGCGACTGGCTGCTGAACCAGACAGTCAGGATTCAAGAAACTTACTGCTCTAATTACTTATAGTTGTGTTCATTAATGAGTGTTAAAGCAATCAGTGAGAATGTACATGGAGTGAAATGGGATAATTCAGTTTCATAAACCTTAAAGGAAATTTTTTAGGCCCTAAGTCCTCCCCTTTTATGTTTTAAAGGCAAAACCCAGATGAAAGGCAGACTGATAGACAAAACCTCCATGCTTCCAGCAGTTTGATATTTCATGAAAAGATGAATCTAGCAAGGGATCCTGTTCTATTTAGGTAGAATCCTACTGTGAGATAGCATTCAGAATAGCCCAGTAATAGGGATTGGTGTCTCATGGAATTGCAAAAAGGATCTAGAGTTATTAATTTATTTTTTTTAGGCCCTGGCACAAACCCATTCCAGTTGAATCACTAACAGAATGTATTCTAGCAGATTGTCTCAGTTCATTTACTCACTAGACATAGACATTATGGATGCAGTTATTCATCAGCTGCAGTAGGTGGCCGCATCATCTGGAAGCCACAAAAGGGGGAAAGAAACAACTGAGTTCTTCATAAAGACTAAGCTATCCTTTAAGTTCTAAACCCAGCTTCTATTCTTCACAAAGTGTAGGTGGTAGTACGAACCAATTTTGCACATGCAACACTACTTCTGTGGCTAAGCATGATGTCTGTGCTCTCAGATGCTGAAAACTTCTTTGAAATCTTGTATCTATGGATTCTAAGCTTAAAATTCACTTAAAACTATAAAAGAGTTCTTAGTGATGACTGTCTGCAATATGGACTAAAGAGACAGCTTAATCTTGGTGCTTCATACAGCACACAGAGTGTGTTGTAAAAGTAATATTTAAGTCTTAAGAAACAACTGTTCTTGCTGTTTGCATTGGCAAATATATTTTGCAGTTTTATTTTCTCAGCGAAAAGTTTCTTCTTAAAACAAAATTACTCTTGTTTCACATCTTTGCCAAAACTGTTTATTTGATGAAACTAAATTCCTCATACCAGAAATAGTTTTGATGAAGCAAACAACTTGAAGCTGTATATATAATAGAAAGGAGAGGATTTCTGAAAGTGTTGAAAAGAGGGAGTATTCACTTCCTATATTTTATATAATGGAGACATTTCTGTGTTGGTTTGACCCCATAGCAACATAATTATGCTACATTCCTTGAAACATTGGTAAGGGTGTTTGAGGTAAGCAGAAATAATTCTCCAAGCAAAAGGCTTTGAAGTGACTGGAAATATTTTCTTTGCTCATCTTTTGATGTTGGCTTAAAATATCTTTTATGAAATACCTACTTATCTGGGTAGAACTTTTCTTAGGAGGCTAGAAATATAATGTTTAATGCTTAAGGAAACAGAATGGGATCAAACCTCCTTAAACGCCTTATGATCAGCTGTTCTGAAATTTTAATAGAACATCATATGTCCAATTGGCTCAAAGAAGTTGAAGCAAACTAGTCTTTGCTCTGATTTCAGTTTGGATCATAGATTCCTCAAGAATTGGGTTCACAGGTAAACAACAAAGCTTAACTCTGTGTTTTCTGTATACAAATTTTTGTCCTGACAATTTTTGTCAGGACATTCTTATCTGAAAGGAGACTGAAATATCCCAGTTGCACATAGAGCTTTGACAGCATATTTCTTTAGACAGTAGGACAAGAAAGTGCTATAAAAGCTGCCAGACATGGCATCAAATCTGCATTGGCTTTGTTGACTGCTGACATTTTCTTTTCTCCGTCTCCTGGGTGGGGGGGAAAGGGGAGACTGGAGGAGGCGAAGCAATGTTGTCTTGAGGGTTGAGTCTGCTTAAAAATAGCTTCTGAAATGATCACTTTGCAGCCTAACTTTTTCGGCAGTTGTCATGGTCTCCTGTTGCAAAGTTCCAGTGCCACGACATATTCTAATACTGGAGGCTTTGTCTGCTAGCGCACAGAAATCACATATAACATGGGTATGCACTTTGCTTTACCTATTTACTGCCTAAAGAATCTAGTACTATTTCTGTTTCACTATTTAATGTAAATACTCCTCACTTCTCAGATGCTGAAAGTATTTGTTTGAAGAAACTGTAACTAACCTCATAATCCTTAAAAGTAAGCAATCCATTACTTCCTGCACTAGAAAGGTTTTTTCACACCAGCAGTGTAGGTTTTAAATATTCTTCCAGTGTGGTTCTTTTTGGTTTGGTTAGTTTTCTTTTCTTTGGGTGGGGTGTGAGGGTTTTTTGTGAACAGCGAACAGAAGACATTTTCTCTTTTCTATATATACCTTTATAATGTCTTAGCACTTTTATTCTCCTCAAGATTTATCTGGGGAAAAAATAAACATATTTGTTTAGAAAACATTTAACAAAATGAAGTTTGAAGAAATACAAATTCACTACCTTTAGTGGAAACATCAATAATACTGATTTTATATATATATATGTATATAATCATAGAAAATTAGAAATCATAGAAAATATATATATATGTATATGTATATAATCATAGAAAATTTAGGGTTGGAAGGGACCTTAAGATCATCTACTTCCAACCCCCCTGCCATATATATTGATTACATATATATATATATTGATTACATAGATAGATAGATAGATAGATACACATGCTAAGACATGCTAAGGAATCTCAGGCTGTTCAGCCTGGAGAAGTTGTGTAGAGACCTCAGAGCAGCCTTCCAGTATCTGAAGGGGGCCTACAAAGACGCTGGGGAGGAATTTTTCATCAGGGACTGTAGTGATAGGACAAGGGGTGAGAGTTCAAACTTAAACAACAGAAGTTCAGGTTGGGTGGTGAGGTGCTGGAACAGGTTGCCCAAGTAAGAGGTGAATGCTCTATACTTGGCAGTGTTCAAGGACAGGTTGGACAGGGCTTGGAGCAACCTGGTCTAATGGAAGGTGTCTCTGCCCATGGCAGGGGGTTGAGACTGGGTGATCTTAAGGTCCTTTCCAACTCTTTTTATGTTATGAAACTGTAGGAGTTTATGTCAGATAAGGATCTGACTATATGCTTGCAGATACATAGGAAACCTATGCTTTTGAAGGCAGATGCCCCTCTCAGGTGTAGAGTGTGAGGTCCAGAGGTAGAGGGAAAAAGCTGCTGTCAAATGAAAATAATTCTAGGGCATTGTTCATTTAAGGATTAAATATTTACTTGCTCTCTTTCTTTTCCCCACTTGCCTTAATATTAAAAAAAATGTGGTGAATCCTGGTCTTTACCAGAAAATATGCAGATCTCAATGATATGTGGCATCACTCCTACATTTGCTTTGGCTTTTTGACTGGTTACAGTGCTGACCAAAATGACTAAGGGGAAGAAAATCCAGTCAGACTGTAGAGTCTCCTGCTAGTGTTACCATTGTTAGTCTTTCCCTATTGTAAGGTCCTCCACCCCGCTGTAATGAAAATGTATCTTTTCTAGATTCTGATGCACAATATCTTGACTTGGGGAGGATTTTTTAATAGCTTGGTTCACTATTTTAGCTTTATTAAAAGAAAAAAATAAATGTGTATTGCACTATAAAACAGCTCTGCATGTTCAAACTAATCTTGCCTTGCTACAATTAAATGGATATCTGGATTGTAACATCCTTTTCTCCATCAGATCATTTGTTTTGGTTGCTCTGCATAGTTTATAACAAGCTTAAAAAAAAAACCATGTCTTTTATGTTGTGTGTAATATTTTAGTTGATGATTGCTACATACATTCCTGCAGGTATGTAGCAATTGTGTGCTTAAACAGTTCTATAATGGTCTAATATAGAAAGCTTTCATTGTTTTTTGTGTCTATATGAGTACACACATAAATTATTTTTGAACTTGTGAAGAAAATAATATTAAGCACTTTGAGGCCACTGTAAAAAGCCCAACTTCAGAATTCATGCAATTACTGGTAGTATGTTTAGCAATGATCGTAGAATTATTGTAGGGTAAGACAGAAAGTTCTTTTAAAAGCATTCGGGCTTGAAACAAGTTTGTGAGACATAGAATAAACAAAGAATTGGGAAAAGTGGGGAAAATAATAGCTTCAAACTAGTAGCCTTCAGGAATATTCTCTAGTTCACTGAATTGAACCAAATTATCCAATGAATATATTCAATAACTTTTCATGACTAAGGGCAAAACAGAATGTTTACCAGAAGTAGGCTTCTTTAACAATAACAGTTGCCTTAAATTGAGGAAATAAGGTCGATGCTGGTAAAAACAGAATATACAAATAAGAGGACAAGTTGTTGTCCTGCAGCTTTCACAAAACTCAGAGTACCTTTTAATTAAAGGTATTAAAGTTCAGGCTTCCCACTTGATTCCTTGAGAAGCTTTGATGTTATCTTTCATGTACCATTATATATATATATATAATGGTATATATATATATACCATTCACGTACACATTATATCAAACTTTTAAGAAGTTTTGAACTTTCCCATAGGGCAAGATCCAGACTCCAGTAAGCCATATCCGTTATTATAGAAAGTAATAAATCTTCATTGCATCAAAGACCAAATTTGGCCCTGTAGGTTCTCCATAGAGTCTCTGTCAACCACTATTCAAGAGCCATTCTTAGGCAGAGATTTGGCTTCCAGTGGAGTCCAGGCACATCAGTTTGCCATTATAATTAGGGAAAGCTGTTTCTCTTTCTATACTTAGTCATCCATCCAGCATTGCTGACAATAGCAAGGAAAAAAAAAACCAAACAACCAAACAAAAACAACCAACCAACACCATTTTTGTCTCAGTCTCATTGCATTGTGTCTTCAAGCTGAGTTTTAACCTACAACAGGATAACCAGCATCATAGCCATGCTAGGATTTTTATGTAGCTATTAATTTTTCTTTGCAAAGCCCTTTGTGGTGAATGGTTGTCATGGTTTAAGTCCAGTCAGTAACTCGGAACCACGTAGTCCCTCTTCTCTCTCCCCCCTTTTTTTCCCCCACTCCCAGAGAGATGGGAAGGAGATTGGAAAGAATATAACTCCCAGGGGTTGAGATAAGAATGATCCAGTAACTAAGGTATAACACAAACCACTACTGCTACCAGCAATAATAATAATGATAAAGGAAATAACAAGAAAAGAGAATACAACTGCTCACCACCTGCCAACCAATACCCAGCCCTACCCGGGCAGTGATCTAACCCTTCCAGGTAACTGCCCCCAGCTTCTATACCAGGCATGACGTCCTGTGGTATGGAATACCCCTTTGGCTAGTTTGGGTCAGGTGTCCTGTCTCTGCTTCCTCCCAACTTCCCCTCCTTCCTGGCAGAGCATGAGACTCACAATGTCCTTGGTCAGAGTAAACATGACTGAGCAGCAACTACAAACATCAGTGTTATCAGCTCTGTTCCCAGGCTGAAAGTCAAAACCACAGCACTGCACCAGCTACTAAGAAAGAGAAAAATGACGGCTAGTGCTCAACCCAGGACAATGGTGACAATATAAACCACCAAAATAATTGTGGAATAGTAAGGTTTTGTCCTTGGTGGAATTAATGTGTTATATTGATTGACTAAATTTCTTAATGTTGTTTTATGGGACACCAGAAACTAAGAGAATAGGATGAGATCTATTTAACTTCAGCAGCAAACACAGTGCTAAATCAGTCATTAGTCCCAAAATCATATTTAAATAGGGTTAAAATAACCATGTGAATGACTAAGTTATTATAGAAAGTGCTAGCTGCTTGGTTGTATGTGTGAATGGCTTCATTAGTTTTCTGAGCATATGTTGCTATTGGCCAAAGGACATGGATATTTTTACCAATTCATTTTCTGTATCTCATGTCTGTGTGCTATGTTTACCAAGATATTCATCCCTAGAATAACAGAATGATTACCTAGATTTCTTGACGTTTTTATACTTGTTTCAACAAAGACATCTGAAGTGTTCCTTACATGAAGAAATGGCAACTAGTCACCCCAACTATTATGTCCTCATTGTAGGGAGTATTAAAATGAAGACTGTCCTTGTCACAAGAAGCCAACCTGGTATGCCTAGAGAGATTCTCACCTTTTCACAGAATCACAGAATGGTTTATGTTGGAAGGGATCACTGGAGATGATCCAGTCCAACTCTCCTGCTAAAGCAGGTTAACCCAGGGCATGTTTCACAGGAATGCATCCAGGGAGGTTTTGAACGTCTCCAGAGGAAACTCCACAGCCTCCCTGGGCAACCTGTTTGAAAGCTCTGTCACTCTCAAAGTGAGTAAGTTCTTCCTCATATTCAGATGGAACCTCCTGTGTTTCAGTCTGTGCCCATTGCCCATTATTGTGTTGTTGGGCACCACTGAAAAGCATCTTGACACCTGCCTCTAACTTATATGTATTAATTGATAAGATCCTCTCAGACAGTTCTTCTCCTGATTAAACAGGGCCAGCTCTCCCAGCTTTTCCACAAAACAGAGATACTGCAGTCCCGTAATCATTACTGTAGTCCTCCCCTAAATCCTCTCTTGTAATTCCTTGACTTTCTTGAACCAGGAAGCCCAACACTGGACACAGTGCTTCAGATGTGGCCTCCCTAGAGTTGAGCAGAAGGGAAAGATTACCTCTCTCAATCTGCTGGCCACACTCCTCCCTATACATCCCAGGATACCATTGGCTGTCTTGGTCACAAGGGTGTACTGCTGCTGGCTCATGGACACCTTGTTGTCCACTAGGACTCCCAAGTACTTCTGGTCAGAGCTGCTTTCCAGCAGGTAAACCCCTAACCTGTATTGGTGCAATGGGATATTCCTCTCTAGTGCAGAACCCTACATTTGCCTTTGTTGAACTTCAGTAGGTTTCTCTCAGCCTAACTCTTCAGACTGTCCAGGTCTCACTGAATGGCAGCACAGACTTCAGGTGTATCAGCCACTCCTCCCACTTTTATATCATCAGCAAACTTGCTGATGGTACAGTCTATACCTTCGTCCAGGTCATTAATGAATAAGTTGAAGAAGACTGGACCCACTATTGATCCCTGGGGGACACTGCTAGCATCAGGCCTCTGGCTAGACTCTGCACTGCTGATTACAGCCCTCTGAACTCTGCCATTCAGCCAGTTCTTAATCTGCCTCACCATTTGCACATCTAACCCACACTTTCTAAGCTTACCTATGAGGATGTTATGGGAGACAGAGTCAAAAGCCTTGCTGAAGTCATGGTCGAAAATATTCACTGCTCTTCCCAAATCTACCAGGCCAGTCATACCATCACCAAAGGCCATCAGATTGGTCAAGCATAATTTTCCCTTGGTGGATTCATGCTGATTACTCCTGAAAACCTTTTTTAACTTTCACTGAACTAGGAAGTGCATCCCTGCCCATGGCAGGGGAGTTAGATGATCTTAATGTCTTTTCCAATCCAAACCTTTCTACTTTCTGTCTTGCAATTCTTTCTTGAAAATGGGAACAGTAGGATCCTATTCTTTCTCCTCAGTCAGTTTAATTTTTAATGAACTCTAATGGATTTCTTTGAACTCCATCATTATCGTAGATATATAAATAGTAAAAAATTGTTCTGGGAGACTGATACAGAAGGTTGGTAAACTATGAGTAAATCAGGTAACCCAAAAGCAGCTTCTCTGTGACAGGTTTTCAACAGTGTAGTTTGTATATTCCACTTGCCATCCTCAGCACAGTAGATTATGAGTTGATAATTTCACATAAATCTATCTTACTCTGTCACAAAATGCATTTCCAGAAAGGTTTGTTTGTGTGTCCTCATGAGACAGAAATCATAGAGCTATTGCAGTTCAGTGAAGTCTGTATGTTGGATAGAAGGAATAAGTTCTTCCCTGTGAGGACGGTGAGGTACTGGCTCAGATTATCCAGAGAAGCTGTGACTGCCCTATCTCTGGCAGTGTTCAAGAGCAGGCTGGACAAGGCTTGGCACAACCTGGTCTAGTGGCAGGGGCTTGGAATTGAATGAATTTTAAGGTACCTTCTAACCTGGCCCATTCTAGGATTCTATGATTTAACTTGCTTTTTCCTGCAATGATATAACTCATCTACTGTCTGGATCCTCTCTGCTACCATCAGACAAAAGCGTGTTCATAATTTCTGCAGCATTCATGGGGAAGGGCATACGTTTTCTTTATTTCTCCTCATAAATTAAAAAAGAAGAAACTGCAATATTTATTAACTACAGGGGAAAAAAAGAAAAAAAGACTGTTGCATTCCTATATGAGATGCAGATGTGGGTCTATTTGTGTCAAGCCCTGGAGGAAGGGAATGTAATGCTGATGAAATGGCATTAACAACTTGCTTTGGAGATTAGATGGGGGAAACAAAGGTGTTTAGTATTAACTTTGTAGAATGTCTGGGTCAGGAATATTGATGAGGATGGGAAGAGGGTTATACAGCTCACATACACAGGAAAGGGGTCATGCTACAGGTTGTTCTAGAAACAATCTCAATTGCATTAGCAGTGCTGAGCTTGACATTAAATGTCATGTTCAGTTGCAGCTTACTTAATGTGATGCCTGTGGCTCTAAAACTGGTGAAAAGGCAGATGAATGTTTTATCTGATAATAACTGGAAGATCAATGGGAGTTTTGCCAATGACTGCTGAAAGGAATAGAGGAAAATATATCTACAACTTTGTGTTACTAAACTGTGCTTTTCTATATGAATCTTTAGTTTCTCTCCTTTTGTCTAGATATTATTATAGCAGAAACATGTAAGTTTGCAACTGAAAAAAACACTTTTGAAAACAGTCTTATTTGGCAGTGGGGTGTGAATTGAATGGCATGCTCATTCATTTCTGCCTCTGATTTGTTGTTTCCAGTCCAAAGATTTTTTCTGTGTCTGTTTCAACAGAATTTTTGTGCTCTGTATCACTGGACACTGCAAAACCACTGTGCTAACATGATTTCACACTCAGTATCTCTGTTCATTGGCTTGTGGCTTTTAGCCACTTCAAATTGTTAAAAGTGTTCTTCTCTTGAATACATCCAAGACAGAAATAAATATAATACTCTATATTTCCAATTAACATTGGATTCCCTAGGAATGAATTGTGGATTAGACAGCTACATGTACAGCACGTCTCCAGGATGTCAGGAATTCTCTTAGTTTCTGCTACAAAATTGGACATGTAGAAATCCTTGGCAAACACCAAAAAAATCCTTAAATTATAATTCGATAAAATTTGCAATAGAAATACAAACGTATTTCTGTCAACAAGGGATGTAGACTAGCCCTAAAGGAAGTTCTGCAATATGGTCCCAGATTTAATGTTGTTGATCATTTTGCCATGGCTCAGCTCCTTTCATGACAAGCTAAGGCAAGATAGCTCATTGTTTCTCTTCAGTTCCCACTGAAATAGTGAATAACTGTAAGTTTAAGGCATGAATGGATTCTAAAAATTCTTCAAATTTTATCTTTGAGCAGTCATTTTCATGTGATGCTGCTGGCCAGGCAGAATTGTTGCATATTGTATCACTCCACCTGAGACCATGTTATTGACTTGTGTGGCCATGATCATAATTGCTGTGCAGGCACCTTCATGAGTACCTGAGGATGATTAAGAATTAGGTGGTCATCCAACACCAGCATGGAATTAGGAACTTTATTATTACTGTTTTTTCTAAAGTATTGACTTAAAATCACATTCAAAAAAAGCTTCATTATACCAGGTATAGGATAGGCAGAAAATAAAGATGTTCCCACCCCAGAAAAGTCAAAACTTTAGAAAAAATCTTGAGACTCAAGAGGCAAACAGATACAAAGGGTTTAGGTTACAGTTTTATTGTGTGAAAAATCCATAATTACTGGTAGCAGTCATATTGATGGCAACAGCTTCTACTAATTTAACTGATGACAAATGTTAGTGGTTTGTCAGGACTGTGGATAGGGCAGGTTATGGGTAAGATGCCATTATGTATCTGTATGCCATTATGTATGCCTGTATGTGTCCATAAATGTAAAATGGTCTACAAGTTATTTATGAGAATGAATGTACAAAACATCATTGGAAGAGAGAAATCAGGGGAGTTGTAGCAAGAAAATTTCAGGCGTTGAAAGATCTTTAGGTGCTCTTATGTGAGAAGGAAATTTTGAAGCTGTGTAAATGATGGGAATAGAGGTAAAGTGGAAAGGTGAGCACAACAAAAAGGTATGAAAGTGAGATTGGAAAGAATGTTCATCTTTAACTGCCATTAGATCAAGGGATTCAGTGATCAGGAGACAAAACAAAGGAGCTTTGATAAGAGCTTTACCATGCTATATGGGCACAATCAACCACGTCTTCAGCAAACCGCAAAGGAAAAATCAGACTGATTTCTGGTCAAGTGCTTTGGTAGGTTAGCACATTTTATCCAATACTCTTTCTCTGCAGCTGATCTCTATAGTGGAACAGAACTAGTTTCAATGAAACTTCCATAAAGAAAGCACAAACATGTAGTACAAAATTTAGGATTTCAAGTGGAGATGAGATAGGAATGCTGTCTTGCCTGACTGGAAGTGACCTGGGACTGGAAATTTATGCCCCAGCTCAGGTGGAGCATGCTTTGACCATGTTTTCTGACATGTTGTGCCTGTGCTCTCATCAGAAAGCTGCAGAATCTTGAAAACCTTCCTTCTTCATTTTTGTGGAAATGTTTTAAAAGCTCTTGCATTCCTCAGAGATGCAAGAATATTTTACGGTTTGCTGCTATGAAGGCTTGAGTGAGTGAGAACATCCAGATTGTGGGTATAGATGATGGATAATTTCCTACATTTTTTATTGACATCAGATTGTTCCCAAAATTCTCCATGTGAGCTTCATGATCTAAATTAGAGGTAGGCAATGAAATAACTAATTTGTAAGGAATCAAACCAAGCTAATTCTTCAGTTCAAGTTCAACTGTAACTGAAGCCATTGTAGTTCAGTTTTAGTTCTGGCTAATAAGAGATCAGGAATATATTTAACTAATGATTTATAATTTATTGTAATGATTAATATATTTCATTAGATTTGAACTGGATCACTGTACAAAATGCATCATTAACTAAAGAGTTGTATAATGAGCATGGAATCAAAAATGTGGTTTCATCTATGGAAAAACTATAGCTCCCTACTTAACCTGCTGGAGCCCAGTTGCCATTTGCCTTTCCAGTGCTGCACCATCATTTCTCTCAGACTTTCTAAGGGCTGGACAGAAGACATTTTGCCATATTGCACTAGAGATAAGAATGACTCCCCCACGGTCACTGGAAACTGATGGAGAGTAGATGGGAAAACATAACTCCTCCTAAGACCCTGACTTCCTCCTCTTCTAATATATCCTATACAAACATGCATAAACCAGTATAGAGATGTATACATGTGGTCATGACATGTTTGTCAGTTACCTTCATCAGTGGAATTTCTGGAAGGTCTCTCTGAGATCTAAGAGCCCTTACAGGCACTTATAGGATGTTGTTACTTGACACAGCTCTTCATTCTTCAATACAGGAATTACAGGCATGGTTGTCACATCTACAAACAGCTCAGAAGAGTTCACTTTAACAATGAAAAGTCTTCAAAGTGAAGATGATCTTGAAATAATTTGCAAAATAGAATGGTGAGCTTCTGGTGGTGTCCCCTGGGAACAAAGCTACATAAAAAGGATGAATTTCTAAAATTATTTAAGAAGGTATTTTCTCTTCATGTTCTTGGATGTCAAATTCCATCTCTCCTTGCTGAGACTTCCATGCAGAATGCATCTTCAGCTCAGTAGAAATTAAGTTTAATAATTTTAAGCTGCTGATGCCAAATATTACCATATGCTTTTGTAAATTCTTTGTGATTAAGTTATTAATGATGACTAGCTTCACTTTATGAAATTCTCAGCATAGAAAGAAGCTCTAGAATGAGGAACTTGTATACAAAACAAAAATCTATTCTCAGATATGACTTGACTTAATGTTAAAATCGCATAATTGAGAAAGAAAAAAAACACAACATGCAAAAATTTCGATGGGATTGTGATGTAAGAGCATCTTGTTTTCCTTTTCTCTCTTTTTCACTTTAAATCTGAATGAGAGTCTGTCATTGCTCCATAGGGACCTGACTGACTGAGCCATACATTTGGTGCTCAAGCTGACCTGCACTCTTGGGCCATTTTCTGTGGAGTAGCTGAAGAGTCAGGATCTTCAGTTTCCTTCTCCTCAATCCATTTGTGACTCCTTGCTGTCTATCTAACAAAATATCTCAGCCCTTTCCTTCTTTCTGAAGTAATACTAGAAAATTCACAGAAGTAGTTGGAGTAAATTTAAAGGACAGTATTCAAAATGTTGTTTCCTCCTCCTTACACATTCCCAAGCCAGAGAGAGACATTCATGTAGCCAGAGAGAAGCTACATGGTCATTTCCCCCCATATCTAAAGAACAGTGTCTATAAAAATGTAATCCCGGGAAAAAATGACAAAAGCTTTTCATTGAGGACTAAATCCATCCTGCTTAGGGCAGGCTTTCTCCGTATTATTGTGCAACACCTTCTTTGTAAAATTCTAATGAATCCATATAATAAACTTTGCATAGTAGTCATTCTAAAATATTCTGAATATCAGAATATTTTGCTGAAATGGAGCTTGAATGATATTCTTTGGTCTAAACTGTGGTAGACAAGCAGTACTATTGACTTCAGTGGGGAAAGATGTGAGCTAGGTCATTTTATAAATTTTATAAATGTCTTGTGTCAGTAAATGGTGAATGACTACTTACAGAATGACTCAAATTTTTAGTCTAGAGAGTTAGTTTTAAGCTTGGCTAAATATGTCACTGCTTTCTTTTGTTAGCACAATATTCTTATTTCATAAATATGCATTTTTGCTTAATGGCTATGTAATACACTACTAATAGCCTTTATGTGTGGGATAGTAGTCTTCCATTTTCACAAGTTTTAACTTGTTTCTTTTATTTTCTTTTATTCAATATTTTTATTTTAGAAAAGAAGAAAAAGGTTATTTTCATTCCATCAGTACTGAGAGAAATTGAAATTTAAAGGAATATCCTTGTCACTAGTCTTAGGTTACTTCGGCATCTAATTTATAGGCTCTGATGTGACTCAAAGCATTAAAATCTAAATCCTAATGGAGTCTGTGGAATCAGTTAAGTTAATCCAGAAACTGATTTAGAGCAATTATGTCAGAAAGCAAAATACCTTATCTGAATTTCATAAAACCAGGTCGTTTTGTGTAAAAATACATTTAAAAACTATATGGGTTTTATTTTTAATTAATTTCTTAAGCCACTCTATAAATTAAAAATAACCAAACATACTATATTATAAAGAAGTGATTCTGTTCTTTGAGTGTAAAAACCAAATAAACTTGCAACTTCCCCAGCAATGTAAATTATTTACATTAAATTAGCTTTTTGTGTTTTGAAAGCAGTACATAATCTTGATTTTACATTCCTGGTTTTCCTCTAAGGTAAGAGTTTCATAGTATATGATAACAGGCTGAGAATGTTGGGACTGTTTAGCCTGGAGAAGAGAAGTCTGCGTGGAGACCTCATAGCAGCCTTCCAGTATCTGAAGGGGGCCTATAGGGATGCTGGGGAGGGACTCTTCATCAGGGACTGTAGTGACAGGACAAGGGGTAATGGGTTCAAACTTAAACAGGAGAGGTTTGGATATAAGGAATAAATTCTTTCCTGTGAGGGTGGTGAGGCACTGGAATGGGTTTCCCAAGGAAGTTGTGAGTGCTCCACCCCTGGTGGTGCTCAAGGCCAGGTTGGATGAGGCCTTGCGTAACATGGTTTAGTGTGAGGTGTCCCTGTTTATGGCAGGGGGGTTGGAACTAGATGATCTTAAGGTCTTTTCCAACTCTAAATATTCTATGATTCTATGTTTCTGCAAGGTTTTCAAAATATAAAACCACTGCAATAATCAAAGTAAGTTATTAGGAATTTGATAGAAGCTCTGTAGTTATTACACCTACATTTTATAAAAGAAAACATTTTAATCTTTATTTGAGAGTTATCTTATTGAAGAAAAAAGAATTGTTCCATCCCAACACACCCAGTCGGTTGCCACCACCTATAATAAATGCTAGGAGCAACATAGCAACATTCCAGCTGCTCCAGCCAATGAGCCAGCCTTATTTAGAGCTTTGCTCAAGTGTCTCTATACAAACACCCATAACACGGGGAACAAACAAGAGGAATTAGAGATGTGTGCCAGTCCACGGGGGTATGACGGCATCATACGGGGGTATGATAGGCATCACAGAAACATGGTGGGATGGCTCCTGTGAATGGAGTGTTGGAATGGAAGGTTACAGGCTATTTAAGACAGGCCTGGTAGTCAGGGAGGGAGAATTGACCTTTATGTTAGAGATAGGCTGGAGACTATGGAACTCTGTCTGGGGACAGGTGAGCAGTTAACAGAGAGTTTGTGGGTCAGGGTTAAAGGGAGAACAGCGATGAGGGACATTGCTGTGGGGATCTGCTACAGACCGCCTGATCAAGAGGACTCTGAGGATGAAGCGTTCCACAGAGAAATAGGAAAAGCCTCAAGCTCGCAGGCCCTTGTTCTCATGGGGGACTTCAACCACCCTGACATCTGTTGGAGCGATGGTACGGCCTGGCACAAGTGATCAAGGAGGTTCCTCGATTGAGTGGAAGACAACTTCCTTCTGCAAGTAATAGAGGAACTGACAAGGAGAGGTGCCCTGCTTGACCTCGTGCTCACCAACAGGGAAGGGCTGGTTGGAAATGTGATGCCACAGGACAGCTTTGGATGCAGTGATCATGAGATGGTAGAATTTGAGATCCTCAGGACGGTGAGAAGAGCGTGCAGCAAACTCACTGCCCTGGGCTGCAAGAGAGCAGACTTTGGCCTCTTCAGGAACCTGCTTAGTAAGGTTCCATGGGATAGAGCCCTAGAGGACAGGGGGGCGCAAAACTGCCGGATGATATTAAAGGATCGCCTGCTACAAGCTCAGGAGTGTTGCATCCCAACTAGAAGGAAGTGCAGCAGGAGGGCCAGGAGACCTCCATGGATGGATAAGGAGCTGATGAGAAAAATTCAAAGGAAGAAAGAGGCTTATAAAAGGTGGAAGCAAGGACAGGTGGTCTGGGATGAATACAGGGATGTTGTCTGGGAAGCTAGGGAACATGTAAGGAAAGCTAAGGCCCAGTTAGAATTAAACTTAGCTAGGGATGTTAAGTATAACAAGAAAGGATTCTACAGGTATACTGCAAATAAAAGACAGACAAGGGACAATGTAGGCCCCCTCTAGAAGCTATGGGGTGAACTGGCTACACAGGATATGGAGAAGGCTGAGGTTCTGAACAACTTCTTTGCCTCAGTCTTCAATGGCAAATGCTCTGACCTCACGACCCAAGTCTTGGAAGTGAGATGCAGGGACTGTGAGAATGAAGACCTTGGGCCCACTGTAGGAGAGGATCTGGTTCAAGTCCATCTTAAGAACCCGAACGTGCAGAAGTCATAGAATCACAGAATAGTTAGGGTTGGAAAGGACCTTAAGATCATCTAGTTCCAACCCCCCTGCCATAAACAGGGACACCTCACACTAAACCATGTCATGCAAGGCTTCATCCAACCTGGCCTTGAACACCACCAGGGGTGGAGCACTCACAACTTCTCCTGTTTCAGTTTGAACCCATTACCCCTTGTCCTGTCACTACAGTCCCTAATGAAGAGCCCCTTTTCCAGCATCCCTATAGGCCCCCTTCAGATACTGGAAGGCTGCTAGGAGGCCTCCACGCAGCTTTCCCTTCCCCAGGCTGAACAGCCCCAACTCTCCCAGCCTGTCCTTGCACTTGGACCTTGCACTTGGCATGGTTAAACTTCATGAGGTTGGCATCAGCCCACCTCACAAGCGTGTCAAGGTCCCTCTGGATAGCATTCCTTCCCTCCAACACATCCACCCAACCACATAGCTTGGTGTCATTGGCAAACTTGCTGAGGGTGCACTCAATCCCACTGTCCATGTCAGCAACACAGATGTTAAACAAGACCAGTCCCAACACCAATCCCTGAGGGACACCACTTGTCACTGGCCTCCAGCCGGACACTGAGCCATTGACCACAACTCTTTGCGTGCTGCCTTCCATCCAGTTCTTTATCCACTGAGTGGTCCATCTGTCAAATTGATGTAGTTGTCTTCAGTATTCCTTCTAGTGTTTTATTTCAGTTGTTTCTCCATTTCATCTCATGTCTGCTTGGAAATTATAAATAATATATCTGTAGCAGGGGGATGTCTGTTAATGTCATCAGATGTGGAACCTTTGACATGAAGCATTGAATTAGTACTGGGAATTAAAAGATTACTATTATTATTATTGCTGCTTAGGATCTAAGCTAAAATTGTCTAAAATATTTTGGAAATGGTGACAGAGGTAGCAATAAACTTTTACTTTCTGCATACATTACGGCGCTTAAAGTCACATATGCATAGGTGGCATACTCTGGGCAGGCAAAAAGTAAACTTACTGCTTTTGCAATAACTGAATACCATGTGAATTTAGTGTGTTGTTGAGCCCAAACTGATACAATGTACCTTGACTCTCAGGAGGGCTCACTGCCTTAGAATCGGTACCCCATTAAATTGCATTTTCATAGCTCCTGTGTGGGAAGAATGAGACACTTCATAATCATTGGTGTTTCTAGAAAGAGTTTTTATAAGGCTGATGACATTCATGTGTGAAAAACAATGCCTAGAACAGGGCTGTAAGTGGGAGGAAGGGGGTTGAAGTGAAAGAAGTGTGAACGCAGTGTTACGCTCTTAGATCTGATGTCTCATAGATGATATTGCCTCCGTATGAAGGCAAGATACTCCAGGTCAGACAGCTGCACCTGGTTTGAAGCTACTCCTGAGTTTCTTCAGGAACAAAGACACAGTGTGCTGCCATTTAGTGAGTTCCCATGGTCATACTCAGAACAGCAATTTTTTTTTTCTCCCCTTCATTTAGTTGGTTTTTTTTAAGATGGAGGAGTTATGATCAATTGCTGCCCACTGATGGAATTCATATTCTGGATAGATAGGGAAAAAAAACACACCTCTTTAGCCCAGAGCTATGTCTCTAAGTCTTTGTTTTCTGATGGTATAACCTTTGTCTTTCATTGCAGTTCTTCCTAAAATGGTGACTGTAAGACTTGGCAATATTTTTTGACTAACACACTGGAAGATGAGAATCCTTCTGACTCTTCGAGCATGTTTTGCATAGTCTGAGATGTTTACCTAGCACCATGCTGGCCTTCAGTTGAGTCACTAGACAGAATGATCTAAGTTTCTACTACTTTGCAAGCTTCCAGTCACATTTACATCACATTTTACAGTGAGACTGAGAGTTCTCTGATGTCTTGATTTAGAATTTAAGTTCTCCATACTGAGCTGTCATAACTTTAATAAAAACCAAGGTTTAACAGCTCTGGAAATCAGTCTACATACATGTAGGTACCAGGACATTTAAAGTCTGAATTCACACTAGAATTTGGACAGGTTTTATCTGTATTAGTTAACAACACTGGAAGGTACCTACAGATATGGTGATTCTCAATCACGTCTTTAAATCAATATATTTTATTAAATTATAAAGTATAGCTGAAATAGAACTGTATTGCAAAACTACTGGATGAGGCACATAAAGATATTTCATTTAAAATACCATGGTACACAATTATAATGGTAACATCTGCTCATGAGGTCCTTGTTTGTCTGGCTATCATTTTCATAGCTGCATATTTATTCTTTTTCAGTAGCTCTTGTCAGTAAAGACCTCACAGGATTTCAAATAAGACTTTAATTCACTTCCTTCCCACTGCTGATGTCTAGATTCTTAATGCACGCTCTAGAGGGTTTTTTCTTTGTTTCTTTGCTCTGCTTTCTACAGTTCTGCAAAAATTATGTGTTTGGGAGGACACAATTTAGCAGAAAACAGACTGGCTATAAAAAACAGGTGGAATGGTCTTTAAACACGGCTGTGTTAAGCAAAGCTGTGCAAAACTGTTGATGGGCAGATACGAGTCTGGGAAACAAGCTGAGGGTTGTTTAGTGGAAAGCTTACAGGAAAAAAAAAGGCAGAAAAATTCTATCTCCAGCTGAAATGGCAGGAATTATTTAGGGTAGGTGGAATTTTTTACCAATGTGCAAATTCGTCGCTGACATGAATAGTTAATTGAAAGTCTATCTGGATCTTTCAGAGTTTGGAAGAAATATCTGTCTTTGGTAATATTTTGCCAACCTTTCAGCAGCACTGATGTAATTCACACAATATGTTTGCTTCCAGTGTACACAAGAAACAGCTACATGACTAAGAACCCCTACACCAAATTTACTTGGTTCAGTGTGTTCTGGAGGTTGGGGGAAAGGTGGGAAACATATTTCCTACAGTACCTCAGCAGCATGACTGGAACACACATATTATAGAGTCC
This sequence comes from Agapornis roseicollis, assembly GCA_002631895.1. Lineage (NCBI taxonomy): Eukaryota > Metazoa > Chordata > Aves > Psittaciformes > Psittacidae > Agapornis > Agapornis roseicollis. The sequence goes on from NDXB01000367.1 coordinate 45,154, forward strand.
AATTTTAGAATGTAAATAGTGCCTTATACAGGAATAGCAATATGGGGTTTGGAGCATTCTGAAAGGATGGATTTTGTTGCTAGGAACTGTTTGGAGTTCAAATTGTGTGCCATGTCAATTTTAGCATCATAGAATGGTTTGGTTTGGAAGGAACCTTAAAGCTAATCCAGTTTCAACCCCCTGCCATAAGGAGGGATACCTTCCATTAGACCAGGTTTCTCCAAGCCCAATCCAACCTGGCCTTGAACACAGCCAGGGATAGGGCAGCCAAAGCTTCTCTGATTAATCTGTGTCAGTGCATCACCACCCTCACAGGGAAGAAATTCATCCCAATATCTAACCTGAATCTCCCCTGTTTGAGTTTTAACCTGTTACCCCTTGTTTTATCTATTGGGAACACCCATTATTTCTTCTTTTAAATATGAGCATGTATATGACAGATCAGCCCTGTGGATTTTCCTTGAGTGAGTAATACTGGCAGAGGGCTGATCTGCCCTTGAGGCTGCACTGCGAGCCTCCTTACATTCAAGTATTCTGTGGTGTCTTTGATATTTGAAGTGAAGGACACATTTGACATCATGCTGGATCAGAACTGTGAGCACTTTGAAAAGCACAGCACTCTGAAACACTCTGCTACAGAGCAGGCTGAGAGGAAGAAAGACTTGGTGAGCACACTAACAAGGATATTACTCATAGAATCCCAGAGCGGTTTGGGTTGGAAGGGACCTTAAAGCTCATCCAGTTCCAATCCCCTGCCACAGGCAGGGACACCTTCCACTAGACCACATTGTTTCAAGCCCCATTGTTCTGGTTTAAGCTCAGTTGTATATCAGTCATCAAGTCCTCACTCACTCCCCCCTTTTTCCTCCCCCTACTCCCAGGATGGGGAGAAGAATTGAAAGAATGTAACTCCCATGGGTTGAGATAAGACCAGTCCAGTAACTAAGGTATAACACAAACCACTACTGCTACTACCAATAATAATAATGATAATGGAAATAACAAGGTGTGGCATTTCACGACATGGACTCAAGTTGATGCAGAGAATCAAATCTTTGTTTATTACCACCAAGCCCTTTTTATCCCTTTGTTTGGTACTTTCCCAACCTGCACATACATACAATGTTCAATCTCATTGACCCTGTAAAACTCTCCAGGTAAATAGTCCAATCCTCTGGCCTCCAACTGAGATTGCCGCCACAACTACATCCTGGCCCATCCTCCCAAGGCTTGCTTGTTTACCTTCCCTGTCCTTCAATGTTCCAACTCATTGGCCCAGGGCTTGTCAAGCAGCAAGGCCTCAAAGCTCATTCTCAAACTCTTTTTTATGCAAATCTTATCACCTTCACTCCCCACAACAAGGAAAGAGAATACAATACCACTACCCGACTGATACCCAGCCCAACTGAACAGTTATCTATCACTTCTGGGTAACTGCCCCCCAGTTCTACATCCTGGGCATGATGTGCTGCGGTATGGAATATGTCTTTGGTCAGTTTGGGTCAGGTGTCCTCTCTCTGTTCCCTCCCAACTGCCCCTCCTCCCTGGCAGAGCATGAGACTCACAAAGTCCTTGGTCAGAGTAAACATTACTGAGCAATGACTTTAAACATTGGTGTTATCAGCTATGTTGCCAGGCTGAAAGTCAAAACCGCAACACTGCACCAACTACTAAGAGGGAGAAATAATGACTGCTGTTGCTGAACCCAGGACAGTATCCACCCCTTATTCCATACCATTCACGTCATGCTCAGATCCCACATTTTCAATATACCATCTCTCTTATTTCATATATATACATATACATCCACAGAGAGAGAGAGAGAGAGACCATTCCTTAATGCATGGACCAATCCCTATAAAGCTGCTGAGTCCATCTGATCCATGATGTCAAGCTCCATCTCTTGTTAACAGTCTTTCAGAGCAGGAGAGGCTGTGTGCAGTGTTCACACTCGTGAATAAGCTGAGCAATAGTGTCCATTGCTAAGTCCACCTTTTGATCATGAGTCCATCTGTATGTTGCATCTCTGCCCTGAAGTGTCATGGGACCACCAAGCTCAAAATAATTCACCCTTCCCTTCAGCAGTTTCTGCAACTTGTCGCTGGGGACTCCATACAGCTGCCTTCCATCTCCGACACTTCCAAAGCACTGGAGGGGCCTAGTGGACTAGATGCTCACCAATACTGCTACTGCTGAACCCAGAACAGCCATCAAACCCGGCCTTGAACATTGCCAGGGAAATGTTCTTTATTCTGTTTAGCAGGTGAAACCTCACTTGTGCCAAAGAACTTCTAGCAATACATCTCTGTGCCCTGCTGGGGTGCATACAAGAACAAAACTGCAACTAGGTGTCCAAATCGTGATTAGATCATATTCAAGCATGTATTGTAACACTTCAAAAATGCTTCTTTTGGAGTTCAGGAATTTCAACTGCCTTTTTAAATCTTCATCTTGTATTCGTTTATGCCTTTTATGGTTGTCTTCTATCCCTTTCTCATTCATATTCAGCCTAGAGAAGCGAAGGCTCCAGGGACACCTTAGAATCATAGAATCATAGAATAGTTAGGGTTGGAAGGGACCTTAAGATCATCTAGTTCCAACCCCCCTGCCATAAGCAGGGACACCTCACACTAAACCATGTCACCCAATGCTTCATCCAACCTAGCCTTGAACACTGCCAGGGATGGAGCACTCACAACCTCCCTGGCCAACCCATTCCAGTGCCTCACTACCCTAACAGGAAAGAATTTCTTCCTTAGATCCAATCTAAACCTCTCTTGTTTAAGTTTGAAGCCGTTACCCCTTGTCCTGTCACTACAGTCCCTAAGGAAGAGCCCCTTTCCCAGCATCCCTATAGGCCCCCTTCAGATATTGGAAGGCTGCTAGGAGGTCTCCACACAGCTTTCTCTTCCCCAGGCTTAACAGCCAAAACTTTCTCAGCCTGTCTTCATACAGGAGGTGCTTCAGTCCCCTGATCATCCTCGTGGCCCTCCTCTGGACTTGTTCCAACAGCTCCATGTCCTTTTGATGTTGAGGACACCAGAACTGCACACAATGCTCCAGGTGAGGTCTCACAAGAGCAGAGGGGCAGGATCAGCTCCTTGGAACTGCTGGTCACGCTCCTTTGGATGCAGCCAGGATACGGTTGCTTTCTGGGCTGCAAGCGCACACTGCAGTTGGCTCATGTTCATGTTCTCATCAACCACCACCCCCAAGTCCTTCTCCGCAGGGATGCTCTGAATTTCCTCTGAGCCCAACCTGTAGCTGTGCCTGGGATTGCTCCCACCCAGGTAGAGGACCTTGCACTTGGCATGGTTGAACTTCATGAGGTTGACATCAGCCCACCTCACAAGCGTGTCAAGGTCCCTCTGGATGGCATTCCTTCCCTCCAGCGCATCCACCCAACCATATAGCTTGGTGTCATCGGCAAACTTGCTGAGGGTGCACTCAATCCCACTGTCCATGGCAGGGACAAAGATGTTGAACAAGACCGGTCCCACCACTGATCCCTGAGGGACACCACTCGTCACTGGTCTCCAGCCAGACACTGAGCCATTGACCATAGCTCTTTGCATGCAGCCATCCAGCCAGTTCTTTACCCACCGAGTGCCCACCTATCAAATTGATGTCTCTCCAATTTGGAGACAAGGATGTCGTGTGGGACAGTCTCGAAAGCTTTGCACAAGTCCAGGTAGATGATGTCAAATGTTTACCCCTGTCCATCAGTTCCATAGCCCCATCATAGAAGGCCACCAAATTGGTGAGGCAGGATTTCCCCCTAGTGAAGCCATGCTGGCTGCCACCAAGCACCTTGTTGTTTTTCATGTGCCTTAGCATGCCTTCCAGGAGAATCTGCCTGGCACAGAGGTGAGACTGACTGGTCTGTAATTCCCTGGGTCATCTATTTTCCCCTTCTTGGAAATGGGGCTTATATTTCTGCTTTTCCAGTCATCGGGAACTTCACCTGATTGTCATGATCTCTCAAATATGATGGCCAGTGGCTTAGCAACTTCACTTGCCAGCTCCTTCAGGACCCGCAGATGGATTTCATCATGTCCCATGGACTTGTGTACGTACAGGTCCTTAAGATGGTCTTGAACCAGATCCTCTCCTACAGTGGGCCCAAGGTCTTCATTCTCACAGTCCCTGCATCTCACTTCCAAGACTTGGGTCGTGTGGTCAGAGCATTTGCCATTAAAGACTGAGGCAAAGAAGTCATTCAGAACCTCAGCCTTCTCCATATCCTGTGTAGCCAGTTCACCCCATAGCTTCTAGAGGGGGCCTACATTGTCCCTTGTCTGTCTTTTATTTGCAGTATACCTGTAGAATCCTTTCTTGTTATACTTAACATCCCTAGCTAAGTTTAATTCTAACTGGGCCTTAGCTTNCTGTGTAGCCAGTTCACCCCATAGCTTCTAGAGGGGGCCTAAGTTGTTCCTGGTCCATCTTTAATTTGCAATATACCTGTAGAATCCTTCTTGTTATACTTAACATCCCTAGCTAAGTTTAATTCTAACTGGGCCTTAGCTTTCCTTACATGTTCCCTAGCTTCCCAGACAACATCCCTGTATTAATCCCAGACCCCCTGTCCTTGCTTCCACCTTTTATAAGCCTCTTTCTTCCTTCGAATTTTTCTCAGCAGCTCCGTATCCATCCATGGAGGTCTCCTGGCCCTCCTGCTGCGCTCCCTTCTAGTTGGGATGCAACACTCCTCAGCTTGTAGCAGGCGATCCTTTAATATCATCCTGCAGTTTTGCGCCCCCCTGTCCTCTAGGGCTCTATCCCATGGAACCTTACTAAGCAGGTTCCTGAAGAGGCCAAAGTCTGCTCTCTTGCAGCCCAGGGCAGTGAGTTTGCTGCACGCTCTTCTCACTGTCCTGAGGATTTCGAATTCTACCATCTCATGATCACTGCATCCAAAGCTGTCCTGTGGCATCACATTTCCAACCAGCCCTTCCCTGTTGGTGAGCACGAGGTCAAGCAGGGCACCTCTCCTTGTCAGTTCCTCTATTACTTGCAGAAGGAAGTTGTCTTCCACTCAATCGAGGAACCTCCTTGATCACCTTGTAACGGTCTTCCAATACCTAAAAAATACCTACAAGAAACCTGGAGAGGGGCTTTGGACAAGGGACTGTAGGAGAGGAAAAGAGGGAATGGCTTTAACCTGACGAAGGGGAGATTTAGATGAGCCCTTAGGCAGAAGCTTTTCCATGTGAGGGTGGAGAGATGCTGGGATATGTTGTCCAGAGAAGCTGTGGTTGCCCCATCCCTGGCAGTGTTAAAGGGCAGGTTGGACAGCCCTTGGAGCAACCTGGTCTAATGAAAGGGGTTGGAACTGGACAAGCATTAAGGTCCCTTCCAGCCCAAACCCTTCCATGATTCTATGTTCCTGATTCCATCTAAAGGCATATGAGACAGGGAAAAGAATAGATTTAAAGGGGGGGGGGTGGTGGGGTGAGGAGTAAAATGTAAGCAGGGTTTCTTGTTTTGCATTTGGGTTTTTTGTTCCATNAAGCATAGGACCAGAACTGATACCTGGAATTGAAAAGGAATATTGGGGAGGGGGTGGTGGGGTGAGGAGTAAAATGTAAGCAGGGTTTCTTGTTTTGCATTTGGGTTTTTTGTTCCATGAGCAGAACAGAACATCTAGGTAAACTTTATTTTACACCCAAATAATTCAGCTACCTGTAATGAACTCAGGCCGCTTATTGCCTTCAAACACAAAGACATCAGGATTCTGATGCATGACAGGTTGGACAGAGCTTTATGTGACATGATCTACTGCAAGGTGTCCTTTTCATGGCCAGGGGTTGGAACTGGATGAGCTTAAGGTCCTTTCCACCCCAAACAACTTTATGATTCTATGAAGGCTTCATTTCCCTGTAGTGGTATTTTGTGCAAACTTACAGTAGAGGAGTTCTAGAGATTACTTTGTGCCTAAGATGAAATAAATGTTTATGGCGAATGATGTAAGAATGCTTGTGTTCATGGAATTTCCAGATGAGAATTGAAAGGAATGTAAAGGTTGATTTAGAAGCAGCTGTACTAGATAAAAATACCATCTGGGTAGTGTCTGTGCTCTAAGGAATGCACAGAGAAGTATGGCACTGGGAGTGTCTGAGAAAGCAATGTTCCCCCAGATGCCTTGAGAAAGTGCATCTCTTCTGGGATGACTGCTTCTCCATATATTTGTTTCTTGCTTATCAAAAGCCTTATAGCAATGTAATGTTTGTTGCCTATTGTAAGTCCTGTAAGCAAAGTTGGAAGCCATTGCATTGTATCTCACTGTCTGAATCTTTTGAGCTTCCGTGTTGGTGGTAATAAATTCAGAAAAAATACATTAAGTATTTTTTAATTAGTAGTTACTATTTGGGGGTTTAAAACTTCAAATTACTAATTTGTGGCATCTAGTATTCACTTGTGTTGGTTGGGCTTTAAGTTTTATTTTTAAATATAAGGAGAAGACACAGCAATGCAGGTATGTTAAATCACAAGTGAAAGCTTGTGATGCTCTAGGAGTAGAACTTAAAGGCTGTATGGAGTGAAGGTACTAAGGCAAGCTTCAGAAACCTTCTTCTCCAGCTCTGGACTTGCTTTGTTGTTTGCAGAGCACCTGTATCTTGTATGCTGAATTTGTATTTTGCTTAAGCTCCATATATTGTGAGGAATTTAAAACAAACAAGGAAAAAAAACCAAACAACTAATTTTTCCCTTTCATTTCTGTATTGCCAGTAATAATGTTTACTTAATGTGTGAATGTTAGAGGTAAGATGTATATAAAGAGAAGTGAGTATCAATGAATACTCAATGCAAACGCATGCAAAGGCTGAAGTCCCAGCCAGGTCAGATGCAGCATTTAATCCCTCAGGCAAAATGCATGAGATTTTAAGTTTCACACGTGAGTAGCATGGCTGTGCTTTGTGCACAGTAAGCATTGTACGGCAGACTCCTTTTTCAAAATGAAAAGTCTTGCTCAAATACTTCTGAGGAGTATTCTTCCTATTTATCTTGTTCTGTATATCCATTGCAGGTTGCTTTTATAGTTATACTTGGTAAAAAGATATCAAGAAGTCTATTCAAAATCAGAATTGGTAACTTCTGCAGCCGCACACTGTGGGAGATAACTAGATTAATAAGAAATTAACTGCTGATTTTGCCTGATTTTGCCTGATTTTGCATGGCAGTAGGGTGAGTTGATAACCTGCATTGTGTAACATGTACATTTTACTTGTTTTGGTTGCTTCAGAGTGTGATTTGCATGCTATGTGCACTATTTTATTAGCAAAATAGGTTGCTTTTTTTTTCTCTTTTGGTTGTCCAAAAGGACATTTGGTCCTGTCAGTTTTAGCATAGGTGGTTGTAGATAATGATGGCCCAGATGCTGCAGGGTTAAAGGATTACTTGTTTTTCACACAATAGAATTATTTATTAGACAAAAATGTTTAGCTTGGGAAGAAAAGTTATTGACAGGGAGATGCATGTATAAAGAAAGCAGCAAAGTTTATCTGGCAAATTTTGGATTTATAATTAAACCATCTGGTGTATCTTGTAAGATTATATAAATGTCAGTGTATAGCTGTCCTAGAAATATGTTTACTGAATATCTGTGGTACTTACTGGTAGAGAGTTCTCAAGAAATTAAGATCTAGAAGGAAGAGCCTTGCAGCAGTGATATATAGGGCAGTTTACAGCTCTTTAAAACTGGTAGGTTACAAAAAGTATGCAGTGGGATATCTACAGGTAGTCTGACTATTGGTTACCTCCTCAAAAATCTGTCTCAGCAATAGACTAAGGCAGGTAGGAAATGACAACACCTCCTCTGTGAATGACCTGTAAGTGTTACCTGTAACAGTTACACATACGTGGTTAAACTACTCAACTTCTCCCTTTTATGTACTGGGGTCTGTGCCAATTGTTTTGAATTAAAAAAGAACTGCATCAGTGCACTATAGATCTCTAGTGCAAGGGTGAAACTAGCAAGCAGCAAATCAGAAGTCATGCAGAGTCGTCGAGGGTGTAGTTATATATAATGAGAACAGAACACCAATAATTTAAACATACTCAGTATTTTTAATCTGTTTCATAATCACAGAACCATCATAGAATGATAGAAAAGTTTGGGTTGAAAGGGACCTTAAGATCATCTAGTTCCAGTCCCCTGAGATGGACAGGAACACCTCGCACTTGACCATGTCGCACAAGGCCCTGTCCAGCCTGGCCTTAAACACTGCCAGGGATGAAGCATTTACCACTTTGAGCAGTCTGCGCCTCACCACTCTCATAGCAAAGAATGTCTTCTTTATATCTAACCTGAACTTCCCCTGTTTTAGTTTGAACCCATCACCCCTAGTCCTATCACTACAGTTCCTGATGAAGTGTTCCTGTCCAGCATCCAAAATGACTACTGAAATCTTGTAATGATTCAAGCAAAGTCGATATCATTGCTCAGTTCATTCTTGCCTACAAGAAAACTCTCTGATCTTGTGACTCAGTTCTGGTATCTCTGTGAGCTGGACTCTAGACTTCTCACTCAGCAGTAAATGTCAGACATGCTAAATCCAACTTTGCTTTTCACTGAATCTTTTATTGAAAGTGAATTGAGTATGTAATGCTGCCAAAATTAAATTCTTTACCTTATGTTTTTAACGGGGCTTGCACATACGTTTCATTCATTCTAACTCTGGTGATTAGAACAGGTTAAAAAAAAGGAGTAAATTTGCTATGATGGCAAAGAATCAGATCTTACTTGTTTGAAGATGAGCTTCAAAACTCAAAGGCTATCATGAGGTATAAACAAAGCTTTTTACAATGTTTAATTGCATGTGGTAATTCTGCCTATATTTTGTATAGTAACATACAATCTTGGGGAATTTATGTGGGTGTTCTTAGATTACTGATGTTCTACAAAAGCTCATTACATTGATGTACTTTATGAATAGATTTGGACAATGCTCACTGTGCTCCCACAATGGACATTGTAGCTAATACTGAGTTTAGGTGCTGTTTTAATGAGAAAAAAAAATAAAGATCTGTTGATCATCAATTGCTTTGATTATAATCTAACATTTAGAAACATAATTTTTTGTACATTATTGACCAGAAAGAGAAAAGAATTTAAGTGAATAAAATAATTTTGATGTTCAGGTCATAATACTTAAAAAAAGAAATACATAAATGATATTTATTAAATAAATAGAAATTACATATGTATTATTAATACATAATAACATATGATATAAAATGTAATGTGCAATAAAAATATACATTAGTAACAGATAATAATGCATAATTTCTTTTAAGGCCCCAACAAAAAAATATCCAATTATAAGAACAGTCATGTAATGTGCCTTACCATATGACAGGAACACTTTTTTACCTTTGACGGTATTTCAAGAGGAACTTTGATTCTGGACACTGCAAGAAACTGAGATTCAACGGCTGTTGCTTGTCTTTCTGAGGATTTACCAGCTGGCAAAGTAATGACTGTTTATGGTTGTAGGGATAGAATTTGGCCTTCAGAATTTTCAAGAAATTGAATATCAAGCTCAGATTTCAACCTAATTCTAAATCCTGATGATTGTATTCTATATCCTTAAAATGTGCTTGGCATCTTTCTGTTGTTGTAACTGAAATGGAAAAAATGCAACAAAACATAACTGCTTCTCTCCATTCTGTCCCTCAAAAAAAGGGGAGAAAAAAAGTAAAAACCAAACCTAACAAAACCAAACAAACATAAAAACCAAAACCACAAAAACATCAAACCCTGAATGATTCCAATTTTGAGAAAGATATGCTTGGGCATATCATATGTATATCATATGTAAAGCATATCATATGTAAAGAGAATTTCCTAAACACATAACAGAGGGACCTTTATGATGAAGCTCTTTGTGAATCTTCAAGGTGAAAACAGTATAAATATAATTTTAGGCCTTCACCATTTTAACCTTCCAAAACCATCTAAATATTTTATTCTGTACTTCATCTGCTGACTTTTGGCTTCTGTATTTCCCACTTGAGGAAGTTCACTGTTGTCCATCTGTTATCATTTCAGAAGGAGAAGATGTCTTCACCCACAAGAATCCTTTGTGCATCATGTTGCTGATAGCTCTGTGCCTAGCATGCCTTGTTCTTGTGGGACCTGCTATTGTGACTGCAACACACCTTTGTTTCCTGAATTAATTATTCTGGGAATATGTGTTTGAAAAGGTATCAGCTTTTCAATATGCTGATGGAGTAATACTACTGATTTACTTGCCTCTGAGTCGTGATATAGAAGATCTTTGCAAAGAAAATTATACCTTATGCAGTTATTTGTCCTTTTTCATTTGGAGACAAGTAAATGAGTCCAAATAAAATATTAAAATCTCCCTACAGCATTTTATGTTGATTTTCAATTATGAATTGTGGCTTGTGAAAGTGGATTAGAACCAGCTTTCTCCAGCATCAGCAAGACAACTCTGCCTTAGCAATCCCCAAGTGCAGTTTGTTTGCAATTTACAGCCAATGAAGTATTTTGTGTATGCCACAGAGGGCCATTTGCACAGTGGCCATCCTCAACAGACCATGCTGATTGTCAGAATCAGAACAGCTGTGATGTTTCCTTCAGTTGCTCAGAGACAGAGACTAGGAAATTTTTGCAAATAAGATGCCAGAAAACCCTTCAGCTGTATGTTCTTGATCCTGACTTCTTCCTAGACCAAGGCACAGCATTAGTTAGATACTCATTTTTGCCACAAGTCCACTAGTGACATTTAAATCACCAAGATGAATGTAACAGGTAAGAAGCAAAAAATCACAGAATCCCAGACTGGTTTGGGTTAGAAGGGACCTTAAAGCTCATCCAGTTCCAGTCTCCTGCCGCAGGAAGAGACACCTTCCACTAGATCAGGTTGCTCCAAGGTTGCTGGCCTTGAACACTGCCAGGGATAGGACAGCCAAAGATTCTCTGGGCTCTGTCAGGTTAAAGCCATTCCCCCTTATCCTGTCCCTACAGGCCCTTGTCAAAAGCCCCTCTCCATATCTCTTATAGGCCCCTTTAGGCAATGGAAGGCTGCAGTAACATCCCAAAGAAGGAACCATGTGGTGAAATGCGGCTAAATAAAATAAGGCACAGCACAACACCTCTGTGAAAATGATTTTTGCCAACGAGATGAGTGTTTTGGTCCCCCATGTAATATCTTATCTTTCAGTAGCTTTCTGCTTTAGGAAGTATACTTCAGAAATAGTCTACTGGCTTTGACTGTTGCTGGAATATATCTTTTATGACAGATTGTGAAAATCTTGCTTTCACTTTTTAGTTGGAGAGTGAGGGAAATGATGTAGGGTATTTGGCAGTCAGGAGGCAGAGTCATTACATATACTAAGGTTTCTATCAGTGTAACTGCAGGTAGGGCTTTCCTTTTCTTAAAAAAACCGCAACCAAACAAAAAACAATGAAAACAAACAAAAAAAAAGAAACCCATCAAAAAAAAAAAACCTCAAAAAAATAAAAATCACCAAAACAAATGAACCAAACACAAAACTAAACCAATAACAACAAGAAAAACAAAACAAAGTAAAAAAAAAAAAAAAAAAAAACCCAAAAAAAAAAAAAAAACCTCAAAAAAATAAAAATCACCAAAACAAATAAACCAAACACAAAACTAAACCAATAACAACAAGAAAAACAAAACAAAGTAAAAAAAAAAGATAAATAAACCAAAGCAAGCAACCACTTTTGAATCAGAAATAATTTCTTTTCACACTTAGAGCTCAATCGTGAGCTCTAGTCGGTTTACTTCCTCTGAGAATTGTGCAGAGAGAACCTGAACCATATAGTGACAGAAGTCAGAGCAATGCATAAAATAGTTGAGAGTAAGGAAAAAACAAAACTCAAACGGCTCAAGGAGTAGGTAGAAACATAGGTGAAAATAAAGGTAGTCCTAAATGGAAGCACATGGACTTACTGTGAAGAATCAGGTCTTAGATGATATTTTTCCTTTTTCTGCAATAGTAACTTATAAAAAAACTCTGAAAGGTCTCACATTTCCCTAAGTACTTTTTTCATTATATTATTCTGTGGGTTTGGGTACTGGTGCAGGAGACTCGAAGCAACAAAATAATGAGGACAGGATGTTTTCATGGGATTTTTGGGATGTTCTTAAGTAATAGCTTAACTTTTTTGGCCTTATCTGGAACAACCTTCAATACTGGTCAATCAAAATTATTACATTGATGACTGTAACTAATACATACACATACATACAAAGCATAAAGAAATACAGTAAAACGTCCATAGTGCAGATCACACTGTGTATGTCTTTCCGATCACTGAACAAAGAACTTTAAAATGGTTACTATTTGCAGAATTTCTTAGAAATTGAAAGATGAACAAACCCAAACCAACCAACCAACCAACCAAAAAAAAAAAAGTAAAAAAAAAAGAAAAAAAATCCCATTTAGACTCCTCTTCCTCGCCCTCCTTTAGCTGCGGCGATCTCTTGAACTGTGCCCTGAGCTTGAAAGGAGATTTCCCCCGCGATGCCCTGCCCTTGCAGCAGTACAAACTGGTAAGACCCCGAGTGGTCAATCACTCCTCCTTCCACGCC
>NDXB01000367.1:57757-69280 GCA_002631895.1 Agapornis roseicollis
AAAAAAAAAGAAAAAAAATCAGTCTTGTGTTAAAAACGAGGGAGGTTTAATCATTATCATTATCTTATTATATATATTATTATTATTGTATCATTATTGGCCAAGTTGGATGAGGCTTGGAGCAACGTGGTCCAGATTAAGGTGTCCCTGCCTGTGGCAGGGGGTTGGAACTAGATAATCTTAAGGTCCTTTCCAACCCAAACCATTCTATAATTCTATCCTGTGAAATACTATAAATACTCATCCATTTTGAAAATACTAAAATACTTCAAATGATTTAGTAGGTGAGAGAATATTTTGTTATTGTGAAGCTAACAAGTAAACTAGAGAATCAGGTCACGAAGCAGAAGTTGTATCTTCATCCTTTGGACATGCTTTGCTCTTCAAACTGCAATCATTTATGTAAATGTTTGCAAATTTAGAGTATCTTTTCCTTGAAAACAAACATAATGAATATAGTTGAATGTTTATGTATCATCAAGTGACAGAACAGTCATAAATTATATGCTCATTAAGTAAATTAAACATAGAATCATAGAATAGTTAGGGTTGGAAAGGACCTTAAGATCATTTAATTCCAACCCCCCTGCCATGGACAGGGACACCTCACACTAAACCATGTCACCCAAGTATCTCTGCAACCTGGCCTTGAGCACTGACAAGGATGGGAGCACTCACAATCTCCCTGGGCAACCCATTCCAGTGCCTCACCAGCCTAACAGTAAAGAATTTCTTCCTTATACCCAATCTACACTTAACCTGTTTAAGTTTTAATGCATTACCCCTTGTCCTATCACAAACATGATGCCTTCAGGGCTGTGACTTGAAAGTGCTATAATGCAAATGAGATCATACAGAGGAAGTTAGTGGGAGAAGAGCAACAAATGCTCTACACAGAAATAAAGTAACCCTGTCATATGGTGTAAAAGGTAGGTGACTTCCAAAATTCCATGAGAAGCATCTTCAGGCATGAAAATAGTTTCAAAATCATACTTCACCTAACTAACGAGTAAGCATGAAGACTACTTCAAAGTTTTGTTTAGAAAGACTTTCATTATGGTTTCAGATCTACAGATTTTCTGAACCTAAAAGTGCCTGTTACTAGGGAAATGTTGGCCAAAGCACTTTGAGCAAGAATGTAAATGCAATCACAGTTTCACAGGCTCTGGAGGGATTTGTCTCTGGGATGTAATAAAAAAATCCAAAGCATCCCACAACTCTTGCCTAGGAGGATAAAGTGAAAGCTTCTCTTCTTTTCAAATAATCATATGTTTTTAATAATCATATGTTATATCATGTCATATAAACTCTTTAATGTAGAGTTTTGCCAGGTGGTCCAATCATATCTCTAGTCTAGTCTTATCTATAAGGTTTTTTCCTGAAAAGTGTAAAATATTGCTTTGCTTAGCAAACATAGTAGCAACCAACTCTAAAAGGTAAGTTTCTAGATTTATGCTTGCAAAGTTAAGTGCTAGAAGAAGTGCTGTTGCTTCTTTCTACTTGTACTTCTTGGAGGAGACTTATATGATGGGGTTTTGTGCTTTATGACATATAGGGCAATATATATAAAATGCATATATTCCATTTGCTAAAACATATCGGTATCTTAGGACATAGCTTCAGTGCCCCAGAAACACTTGAGTTAATGCTGACTTAGATCAAGAACCTAAGTATGTGTAGCTGCATAGGCATGGTTCTGCATCTAAATTTACCTTCCTAGCTGAGGTTTCACTCACTTGACTGGCATGACTGTAGTATCTGTATACTTTTGAGACCTAATGCAGGGATGGTCCTTAAGATTTACTAGTAAATCCTATTTTAACAGCTGTTTAAATCTTGCTTGGAATTTTTTGCACTTAGATTATGCATTTAAAAGCATAGCTCCCCATTGGAGCTCATGGGTTATAAAACCCAGCACCTGTGATTGTAAGCTGCCAAATCATATCATCCCTTTCATAAATATTGTACTTGTGGGGAAGGACAGATTTATGGAGAGTCAATGCATGAGTGGAGAGAGTTACTGTATCTAAAGCCAGTTGTTTGATGGAGCTGGCAAGAAAATTTGATATCAAAACTTGGATATTTTCCTTTAGTTGTCATATTCGTGTGTCAGAATTTTCCAGCAAAGTCACTGCTGTTGGGGAGTGTGTTTTGTGGTGGGAATCTAGACATGCTTTCTGAGGTGGTTTTATGAGATTCTACACTCTTATAAATTTCTGTCTTGGTGCACTATCAACTGCTTGAAATACTTGCTCACTTAAGGCCTGACTACAACGAACACTCAAATCCAACACTGTATCTGGCTGGAATCTGGCTAGTGTAATTAGGATACACATAAGCAGACATGTCATCCCATATGGAGTCATTCTTACTCTGAAGGCCTTTTAGAGATACTCCAGTGACCAAGAATTAAGATCTGTATTTAGTCTCTCCCACAGTGGCTGTAAAAATAATTAACATCAGATTCTGCAAAATANCCAGCAAAGTCACTGCTGTTGGGGAGTGTGTTTTGTGATGGGAATCTAGACATGCTTTCTGAGGTGGTTTTATGAGATTCTACACTCTTTTATAAATTTCTGTCTTGGTGCACTATCAACTGCTTGAAATACTTGCTCACTTAAGGCCTGACTACAACGAACACTCAAATCCAACACTGTATCTGGCTGGAATCTGGCTAGTGTAATTAGGATACACATAAGCAGACATGTCATCCCATATGGAGTCATTCTTACTCTGAAGGCCTTTTAGAGATACTCCAGTGACCAAGAATTAAGATCTGTATTTAGTCTCTCCCACAGTGGCTGTAAAAATAATTAACATCAGATTCTGCAAAATAAAAAGGATTTTGAAAAGCCACAGGAGGTTATTAGGCAGTGTTATTTTAAAATTATTTTCCTTTTCAATTTGGGATAAAGGTTCTATTTGTAATGTCATTTAATAAGGCATAATTCTTTCCTTTTGACATGTGCTGACAGTATAGCAAATTGAACAAGACTGGCAGGTCCCTGAGAAATGACAATTGGGATTTGCATAATTAAGATGATTATGCTGCAAACTTGTGTCACTGAAAACAAGATATATTTAAAATCAATTTTCAAGGGACATAACTACCTCTTTCATCTGAAAAAGATCTCATTTTTGGATGGAGGTTTAGCTTGAAAAAAAGATATATGTGAAATTGCAGGCTAAAGAATTTGGCCTTTTAAAGATAAATATGGATTAGCCAATAGCTTCACACGCTAGGTATCTCTAATATTCAGGTATAACTTTGAACTTACTGAGCTCATCAAAACTGAAATTTTGTATTCTCTATTACATGTGTATTAGAAGACTTGGTTATTAGAAAGTATAGACATCGCTTATGATTGGCATGTAATTGATCTCCAGCTATAAAGTGTGAGCCTCATTGACCACAAGAGTTCACTGTAATCTTTGGGTCTTTTTTGTATTTATTTCATATATTGCAGACAAGTCACACTTGCTTTGACTGTGCCTCAGTAAAAAGAAGTTTTATAACTAGTATGGTCAAGATAAGGGCATTTCACAAGGGCATGTATAGTGACAGGACAAGAGGGAATGGCTTTAACCTGACAGGGGAGATTAGCTCTTAGGAGGAAGTTTTTCCCTGTGAGGGTGCTGAGGCACTGGCACAGGTTGCTCAGAGAAGCTGCGGCTGTCCCATCCCTGGCAGCGTTCAAGGCCAGGTTGGACAGGGCTTGGAGCAACCTTGTCTAGTGGAGGTATCCCTGCCTGTGGCAGGGGGTTGGAAATGGATGCTTTAAGGTCCTTTTCAACCAAACCAGTCTGGGAGTCTATGATAAAGCCAGGCTAATAAGACTTTCTGAATATATAAATCTCTAGGATGGGAATGCACAGTGGATCAGCTACAGCTGCCTTAATTTCAAAATGTAGACATGGAAGAAGTTAATGCAACCATTACCTTTGAAAGTAGAGATGGATAGCTAAGATACTCAATTCAGGTGGACACCAGGGTGTCCTGTTAGATTTTGGATACATTTGCATGTTCCCCAGGACAGAGTTTACATCACAGATGATAGAGCTGTAAGACCCTGCAGTCTAGGATTATGTTTGTTCTTGCTATTAATTTCTGACATTCATTTTGATAATTTACCCTATGACTAATAACAAGCTGTTGTGGTTCAAGCGAGGGAAGAATGCGCAAAGACCAATATGATCAATATGCAGACTTCGATTTATTGGCTTACACGGCTTACTTTTATACCTTATTCGTACATTACTGTTACATCACCATAACTACTTGGCTTAATACAATTGGTCAGTTGCGTTGCTATGCCTCATATCATTGGTTAGTTTCTTAAAGATTGCACTACCATACCCACACTGGGCACCTTAACCCTTAACAATGCTAGGATTGGATAACACCGTCCTGGGAACTCGAGCCCCCGAACTTCTCAGCTCCCCCATCTCTTCTGCCTGCCTCTGAGTTCTTGCAGCTGGTGTTTCTTTTACTCCCTAATCCATGGCCTTCAGTTTATCCCGACTCCGTTTCTGTTCTCAGGCAGGCTGCCTTACACCAAGGTTGCTGGATTGCTCACAAAATGTCCGTTCTCCCACAACAAACCAGATTCAGTTAGTGACTTTTTGCAGACATTGAAGCAAGAAACTAAGCTCTGGAGCTAAGATCTGGAGCCATTAGAACTTGACATGTCTGTTGGGGTTTTTTTCTCTGCTTCTGAAGAAAAAGCTTGTGATGCAAAGTACTAGAGAACAAACCAGTTTAGTTAGATAGATGTGGCATAGCAATTTTACTGAAATGTTTTTTTCACAGGAGTTCTGGTCATCATATGAAATCACAATCACTAGGATAAATATAGATCATGTCTTCGTTCATGTAAAAGTTAAATTGCCTCTCACCAAAATGCATCTAACCTGTCCTATTAGGAAGTTCTTTAAAATATACAGTGTAATATAACTGTCATCATTACTTCATAACAGACTTCTACATAATGCATGAAAGCTGCTAAAGAAAATAACACACAATCCTGATTGTTCATCTTCCAACTAAAGTTCTAATGCAGTGTGAAAGAAGATAGAATATGGACAGAAACATCTGATCTACTACTGCTGAATTTTAGGAAGACTTCAGAAGTACCTACTTTCTGAGGTTATGAAAACAGTTGCACATGAAAGGAAGTGTGGGAGAGGGGGATCAGGTAGTGGGGAAATCGCATCAACCAAAGAGAGGGAATATCTCTTCTTTTTATTCCCTGCTTTTAGTCATCCGTCATTATCAATGCTGTCTTTACAAAGTAACTGTTTTATTAATATTCATCACTGCATTGCTTAAAATCTGCAGATAAAATGAATTGGCCAGCAGAGACCAAAACCACCCCAAAAGTACCATTTTGCACTTCTTATTTCAGTTACAGTTCTGAAGTAAGCACTGCCATAGTAGAGAGAAGAGCTTTTGAGGGCAAGTAGTACATATAGCTAATGGAAATTTCTGATAAATTTTTAATCATGGCATTTACAGACTGAGGGGTGAATGGTGGGGAAATAGTGATTAGAGAAGTTTACTCTCCCATTAACTGGTGACATCAGACTTGGGACCAAGAGATTTTCTGTAACACTTTTGAATACCAAAGACGTTTATTACATGGGGATAACAACTAAAGAGTTTGTGAATGAGAAACAACTTTTGAGCAATTTCAGCTACAAGTTAAAAACCTAACAAAACAGCTAAAGGATGCTGATGGTTAACATTATCTTTTCCCTTTGTTATGTCAATCCATGTTCAGCCCAATGAAATCCTGTAACAGAGCAGGAGGACCACTGAAAGATCCTCCTTAGCTGTTCCCAAAGCTCTCCAGCTACTTGGTAAATCTTTGAAGTAATCATCAGCCCGTGAACACCCTCTAGGAAGTGAGATTCTCTCCAGAAGACATGTACCTGTTTTAGCTTTTCTGAAGTCTAGTGAGCCCAAACCCAAACCTTCCAGATTCTGTGGCTCTTGAAGAAGGTACTCCACTCTTTCCCTTCCATTCCTACACCTGAGAATGGATTATATTAAAAATTAAATTAAATAGATTGTTTCTAGGATTGGAATTTGGTTTATGGGTTATTATTTTGTAGATGATGCTTCAGTCTTGGCTGTCCCCTTGTTTGACAGACACAGGATGTCAACATCTCATTCTGCCAGGGCTGCCAGTTTGAAGAAAATAGTGATGTCCATTGAAGGAATTTCTTTTTGGAGGATTTTAAAAAAATGAAGCTGATAAAGCTAACATGCAAGTGCAAGACTGAACTGCCTATTTGGCATCAAATCTCCAACTAGATATCCTCATTCCATACCTGGAGACTTTTTGTCAATTAAAAACTGAATTAACCCACTGTATTCGATGTGGGGGGTGGAGAGATACTGTAAAGGAATTGTTCAGCAAGAATCATAAAATCAACTAAGTTGGAAAAGACCTTTAAGATCATCAAGTCTAAAAAGAAGTATAGCACTCTTGCTGCTTCATTCCTTTTGCATGGGTGATTAGCCAGGACGTTTCTGTTCACATATGTTTCCACTGAAAAGCTGTAGTTCAAATTCTGAAAATAAAGCTCTTTCCATTTTTATCTGGTGACATGTTAAGGCAAAGCTACTGCTGAACTTAGTTTTTCTGTGCTGTCCTTCAATCCAATGTTTTCATAGTGCCAAAGAAGCAAAAACTGAATCGCTTGGCCAGAAAAATGTGTTTCTGTAGAAATAACTTTGGTCAGAAAATTTGAGGGTAGTTAATAATGGTGTAAATTGACTATGCCATGTTCCCAAGTACTGCTTTGTCTTATCACAGGACTGAATCTCTTCAAGTTAAAAAACTTTCTTTCCATAAAGACAATGCATCGTATATACTCCTTTGTACCCTGAGGTTAAAGAGTAAATGAAGGGTTAGGATTTTCGTACCTTTCTCCTCTTCTTCCTCATAGAAGATGGAGAAAGGCAGCAGCAACAAATGTTTAGGTTCAGTTTCTGGAAAACTGATGAACTTGTTCTTTAGGATATCCTGCAGTTTTAATCAGTATCACTTGATGCCCACATTGATCATTAGATCAGACACAGTTTGCATTCATATATGCATGCTGCTTTCCATAATAGCATGAAGGAGGTAGCAGTTGGGTAGCATATGCTACTAGTCTGCTGAATGGTTACAGTGAATTTGCCCATTAAAGCCGTATGTGAATAAAGCTCTGTAGTGACTGGATGTTTCCTTACAACATATGGCTATGGATTTCCAGGTATCTTAATGATATTTTTTTAATCTGGGAGGAGGGGAATTGAGAAAATTGACCCAGTTCTGATCCAGGTAATCCATAGGATGATTTACATGGAGTTAAACCATATTGATACCTGAGACACCATATGACTGAGAAAGTACCTATCTGGTGTTTTTCTGAAATTGTGTTTAAAGATAATAGGAGATATTGTATGAATTCTAAATGAGACTTAAAGACAAGGCTTTGTAAGGAGTAGGAGTTGCTTGTGTTCATTGTTTCCTCACAATTTTTGTAGTGTTTTGTTCCTATAAGCTATGGTGTGAATTCTATTCAAATTCTAATTTGGCCGATAACTGTATTCTTATTTCTGAAGTAGTTCTTCCTATATTTTTCTAAATGAGAAAAATTCTTCTTAGTTTTTTACTTGTAATTTTCTGTAATAGTGTCATGGTACTTCACCAAACTTTTGCCTTTGTCTCAGGATCAATACAGCAATTTTTGATGTCTTGATGTGTACTTTGTGAAGTTCTTGGCAGTGAGTTGAAATGAAACATGATTTAAACAGAAAATCTCAAAGTGATCTATTGCAATACAATATGACTTGGTAGCATTTTATATCTACTTTGATTAATTTACTTTTCATTTTGTCATCAGTAATTGTTGAATGATGACACTGTCTCATGTTGAAGTATCCAGTTTTCTAGATGACTCCTAATTCATCATTAAATTGTGGGGGTTCCAGAGAAGGGAGGACGCTATGTACACCCTGACAGGTTCTGCCTGTGACAGTGCAAATGGGTTTTCAGCTCTTCTTCTTTGCCAGACACAAGAAATGTACAAATCATGGGGGGTATAGTGAACAATAAGCAGTAAAAATGTGGGACAGGAAGAGCATGCGGGTCAAATATGCAGTCAGCTGTAAAAAAACCATTTAATTAAATTGTAAACTGTCTTCTGAATGGGTGGAAATTCATGTCAACTATAACTAAAGTTGGTCCCACTGCCTGGACTTTATGCTGATTAGAAATTCTTAATGGCAATTAAATGAATGATTATCTGGTCATTTCTTTTAAATTAATGATTATCTGGAAGATCTGTGGTACAGTCTCTGGTACGGACAAAACTAGCCTGCCTAGCAGAATATGGATTACTTTTATGGATGCTACAGTTTCAAACCACTATCCATACGGCATAGCCAGAAGCTAGATTCCATTACTTTAGCTCTTTTAATTGTCTGTGTGATCTGTCTGCATTCTCCCTTGCTGGTGGTGGGTCCTATGTCACAACAGCCCTCTATTCTGCTTCTAAAATCTGAATTTGTTCCAAAATGCTGCAGAGCTCTATGCTCATGCCTATGCTAGGTGAGGAGGGAGGAAAAGAAAAGGCTGGTAGAAAATCTTAGCTGTGATAATTAAGCAACTACATTCATCAGCTTCTCTCATCATGACAACAAACAAGGTTTTCTGCTTCAAGTATCTACCCTTTCCTTTTACAACAGAAACAGAATCGGACGTATAATGCTGCACTGAGCTCTCTGCTCCTTTCACTGTACATTTTTAAATGGCCATAGAAGGCCACAGTGATGTAAAAATTCAGTGACCCTTACTTGAGAAATGATAATGTGA
The DNA here is from genome assembly GCA_002631895.1 of Agapornis roseicollis. Classification (NCBI taxonomy): domain Eukaryota; kingdom Metazoa; phylum Chordata; class Aves; order Psittaciformes; family Psittacidae; genus Agapornis; species Agapornis roseicollis. Next base: position 66,625 of record NDXB01000367.1, read on the forward strand.
ACTAATAATTCATTGCCAGCCTATCATAAAAAAGAATAGACTCTCCTCCTGTCTTTAGAGCTGTAGGGTTTCAAACTGGTCATTTTCAGCATGTAGAGTTTTCTTTTGCACAACACAAAACATGCAATTACTTACAATGATATAAAAGGATGTCTGCTCATTGAAAATAATAGAATAAATCAGCAACACTTTGTGGCTAAAGGGTACAAAAGAAACCTGAAGAGGAGGTTTGGACAAGGTCTGTAGGGCTAGGACAAGGGGGAATGGCTTTAACCTGACAAAAGGGAGATTGAGATATTAGGCAGAAGCTCTTCCCTGTGAGGGTGCTGAGGCACTGGCACAGGTTGCCCAGAGAAGCTGTGGCTGCCCCATCCCTGGCAGTGTTCAAGGCCAGGTCGGATGGGGCTTGGAGAACCTGGTCTAGTGGAAGGTGTCCCTGCCCATGGCAGGGGGTTGGGACTAGATGAGCTTTAAGGTCCTTTGTAACACAAACTATTCTAGGATTCAACTCTGCTTACTTGGTTGTCTACCCAGCTGTCCCCCTACATACACTTTGATTCTCTGCTCTGCCCCCTTGCACCATCAGTAGCTGTGTAATGGAGAGCATGATCATCATCAGTCACTATGAACACCCTTTGCTACCTCATCACACAGCTGTATGTTTTAGGATAGAGCTTTGAAAATTTCAGCTCTGCTGCTCTGATGGCACAAGGTTTCCTCTCAGTCTAGGTAAGAGAAGAATGTGTTTTTGTGACTCCCAATCACAATGTCTTTCTTGGTGAAACAGTGTACCCAAACTTGTGGGACCTCCATAGTTAAGCCTACATTTTAAAGGATTATGCTTGGCATTTAGACAGATGCTACCTTATATTAATCTCAAGGTCATTCAGACTTAACAAAATCTCATAGTAGTCCTGAAAGCAATTATTGTACCTACTTTCTTGCTAAAATGAGGTACAATAATGAACACTCATCCTTTAACAGAGCATTAATACAACGTCAGTACTGCAACTAAGAAATTAGTCAGGATTTAGAAAAAAAAAATCAGGATTTAAGTGGGTAGGTCTGTGCCTTCTATCAAATATGGTGAATTTCTTCCCAGGGAGAGGAAAGTTTATTATATGAGACTTATTTACTTGGCATTATGTGTCTCTACTGAACTATTCTGTTTCTATTTTCAGAATTGCTGAGTATTCACAGATTTTTCTGCAGATATGAAAAGCATCATTTATTTTGTACTTGTTGCGAGAAATATATCAAATTAAACCATTGTTATGCCACAAAATAATTATTTTGAAATTATTTGTAAAGATAACCTTAGAAACATCCTTTTCTTGCCTCCTTTAAAGCAGTGTTTAAATGAGAGTACTTTCTTCCACCAATGAAAAGGTATCACTATTCCTTCTACCTACAAGACAATACACCTCCATTTCATAATGAGGGAGCTATTGTTATATTCAATACATTGGTTAAAAGGGAGATATCTGCCTCATGCAACTGATTCTTTGCATTGACATTTTAGCTGGTTTAAATATTGATTTTTCTTTAACAGAAGGGAAGAAAATAATGTATTATGGTACAGTAATGCAGTGATCTGTTATTTCCATAGCACCTTGGAAAACAAAAGAACTGAAATAGCATGTTGAGTGTGCTGGGCAACAGGTGAGGCCAGAGAACAATGAACCTGCTTTGCTTCTGACTGGACATAGCACAGAAGACATAATGTTGTATATGCGTAGTAATTTACATTAACACAGCAACATTCATTAAGGGTGAACAGTGTGAATGTGCATCCTGTGGCCAGGGGATGCTGGCTGAGGTCAGGAACCATAGGACAGTGTGGAATTAAAAAACAGCAACTTTTTGATCAAGCTTGGATGGTTGAAGTTCAGTTCCTGTCTCTACAACTAGTTCTCCTTGTAGTTTGAGACAGGTCATTTTGGCTTTCTTGGCTCTTTTCTGGGCACATATTTTCTACTTACTCCAAATAGATAAACAAAATATATCCAGGGGGACATACTTTGTGTCATAATGACATAAACGCAGAATCATTTAAGTTTGAAAAGGCCTTTAAGGTCAAGCCCAGCCGTAATCACTACTGAGACCACCACTAAACCATGTACTCTGATGCTGTCCTTTAAATACCTCCAAGGATGATGACTCTACCAGTTCCCTGAGCAGCATGTTCAAGTGCTTGACGACCTTTTCAGTGAGGAAATAGTTTCTAATATCCAACCTAAACTAACCCCTGGCACAACTTGAGCCTGTCTCCTCTTGTCCTGTCATTTGTTACTTCAGAGAAAGACCAACACCCGGTGTTAGTAGGAGGAGATTTTTCTGAGTTGTGGGTATCATAAGGAAGCCATCCAAGTACTGCAGCCTCTAAAATGCCTTGCTGACTGTGGTATTGCAGACTTACTAGGTACAGAACAGTCCTGGCTATGCCTGATGAGATGTAGTCAGTCGGTGGATAAAGAACTGGCTGGATGGTCACACGCAAAGAGTTGTGGTCAATGGCTCACTGTCCGGCTGGAGGCCAGTGACGAGTGGTGTCCCTCAGGGATCAGTGGTGGGACAGGCCATGTTCAACATTTTTGTCGCTGCCATGGACAGTGGGATTGAGTGCGCCCTCAGCAAGTTTGCCGATGACACCAAG